>CAUYSK010118972.1:0-66769 GCA_963575035.1 Avahi laniger | reverse complement strand
AATGCCATCATGAAAAGACACTGGCTGAAGCTTACATCTCTCTTTCTCCTACTCGCACTCCATCCCTAATTTTAAATAAACAAAAAGGGGGACAGAAGGGGCCTGGGCTTAGAAGAAAGGATGAATGGATGGAAAGAACGTGAGCAGGGCGAATGACGGGACAGGCGAAAATGCCTGCCCAAAGCTGCTTGTTTGCTGTGTGCAAAGGTCAGCCAAAAACAGCTGACCTGTATGGATGTTGTTAAAGAAATTAGCAAATGGCCCTGACCTTTTGCATGTGTCCTTGGTAATAAATATGGGAAGAACTCAGCTGGGGAGGCTTTGGTCTCTCCCCTTCTCTCTAAACACTATGTATTTCGAGTAATTACTCCTTTGTTACTGAGCTACGGAGCGAAAAGCAGCCACTATATCCTCCCTCCCTCCCTTCCATCTTGTTAGAGAACCAACCCAGAGAATTCTTCCTTCATTCTGACTCAAAAGAAAAATGGTCGACGTTAACTACTTGTATTAGTCTCCTAGGGCTGCCATAACAAAGTGCCATAGACTGGAGCCTTAACAGAAATTGATTTTCTCACTGTTCTGAAGGATAGAAGTCTGAGATCAAGATGTTGGCAGGATCGATTTCTTCTCATGCCTCTCTCCTTGTCTTGTAGATGGCCATCTTCTCCTGTATTCACATGGTCTTCCTCTGTGTGTGTCTGTGTCCTAATTTCCTCTTCTTATAAGGATACTATCATACTGGATTAGAGTCCACCCTAATGACCTTGTTTAATCTTAATTATCTCTTTAGAGAATTCATCTCCAAATATAGCCAGCTTGCTGAGGCACTGAGAGCTGGGATATCAATATATGAATTTTGGGGGCAACAATTTAGCCCATAATAGTACCTATGCTTTCCCCTGTGGTTGTGGTAGCCGAATACATTTGTGGTTAACACAGGTTTGTTATAATTTCTCAAGGACCATTCTACTTTTGATAAATTTAGAATGACATATATTTCTAAAATTATGTTCCTTAATCTATGAGGCTGTCTTGTGTGAATTTTCAGGAAAGTCATTGAATTATTGCCTTTAAAACAGACTACTTCTTGAAACCTGGAAAGATTTATGTTAAAGAAAACAACTGTCATCTCAGGGTTCTTTAGTTCCATTCTAAGACTTTAATTTTAAAATGTTATAACATGGATTAGGGTGAAAGCTAAGTTAGTTACAAAGAGGCCCCCAGACATAATTGCTGAAATAAACAAAAATGTATTTTTCTTAGTTCAGATGAGTGTTGCTTCATGTGACCATTGAGGGTCACAGATTCCTTGATCTCTTTGTCCTTCCCTCCCTCAGTGTGTTATCCCCTCAGCAAGGTCCGTGCTGGTCAGAGGTGTGTCTTTATTCAGCTTGCGAGGTCAGGCACACATGGAGGAGTGCACAGACCAGGACGTGGAACTCATCACTTCCCTCATTGTTTCACTGGTGAGAATTTAGTGCCATGACCACCTCTTGCTGCGGAGGCTGTGAAATGAAGTTCTCTGCTGAGCAGCTGTGTGTCCCACAACAATGGAAGACAGGGAGGACTGACTTTGATGGACAGTTAGTGGCCTCTAATGCATGATGGAAACTTTAGTAACTGATACTACATGTCTGTCAGCAAAGGGCAACATGCTTAAGTTTCTGTGGCGTTCCCTTTGTCTCTGACCTCCTAGCATCCATGCCTTGTTTCCTCCAGCATATCCCACTGAACTTTGTTAGCAGCTGGGTCATTGACCTATGGTAGAAGATAGGTCATGAGACTCCATATTTTTTTTCCCAGAAGATCCTATCCCCTGTCAAACACACACACACAAACACACACAAAATTGGGTGAACGACTTGCACTTTTTTCACTTTTCTCCTAAGTATCACATCTCTATCTTCTTGTAGAGAGTACCCTATTTTCCTTTCAGCTCAAAGAAGTGTAGAGCAAGAGTATCTAAGCTAGAGTTTAAAATCACCATGCTGTTGGGTTAGCATCTGGCTGGGACTGTGTATTACTGAAGCAATTTTCTGTTTTGTTCACAGAACAGAATTCTTGAATTGACAGGAGCAAATGCCAGTGGAGGAAACAAGAACATAAACAGACGTACACCAGGTACACCACGGTACACTTTTAATTTTCTGGAAACAGTATTTCCTATGGCACTGGCAACATTTCCACCCTGCCTTGTCAGGACTGTTATTAGTGTGCTGACTGATTCCTTTCTCTAAGAGTACCTGCTGCGTGAGAGCCACTATTACGTGAAACACAGGCGTGCTGGGGTTTCCTTGGGAGATTAAGAAAGATTGTGAGTTCAGAAAATTGGTAAAAGATGTACAGACATTTAAACTGTTTTGTTCCTTTCTACTCCTAACACTTGCAATGGGATCTGGATCAAGAGTGTTAGTACATGTCTTTATAGCCAAATGAAAAAGAGGCTTCTCCTTTTATTGTTGAAAATACGTACCTGCATTGCATTGTTAAAAGCATGCCGGTCCCCAGTTCTCTACATGCTAGAAATGCATAGTGATGGGAGCCTTTTCATCGAAAGTCTCCCTTCCTGGAGGAACCTTCTCAGAACAATGAGAGGTTAATCAGGGGGATTACATTTGCTTCCACCCCCACCCAAGCCCACAAAACTCACCTGTGGAATGAGATGATATGTTACTAAAGCCCTGTATTGTCCCATTTTGAGGTGTTGTTTGGCATATCTGGCAGTCCTACCCCCTGGCAGGGGGAAGTAGCCAACAGAGAGACTCTCTGACCCATACAGTTCTTCTTTTAAGGTTTGGAATTGCCTCACAGCAGGTATTTTTCAATCATTTAAAAATGAAACTTTAAAACTTTCCAGCTTGCCTGGTAGCCATATTATTTGTACTTCATTTTTCCTTTTTATTTGCTGTAAGAGGCAAGAGTTCAAATGTATAGGTGAGTAACTGTGAGAACATCATAGATTATGATAAGAGGTGGGAGAAGCTGCTACTTCAGGGCAATATGAATTGAGTAGTGAAATTACAGACCTAGAAGAGCACTTCAAGAACCTAGCTGGGGCCAGGTGTTGTGCCTCACATCTGTAATCCTAGCACTCTGGGAGGCTGAGGTGGGCAAATAGTTTGAGCTCAGGAGTTCGAGACCAGCTTGAGCAAGAGCGAGACCCTGTCTCTACTGAAAAAAAAAAAATAGAAGGAAATTAGCTGGACAACTAAAAATGTATATAGAAAAAATTAGCCAGGCATGGTGGTGTATGCCTGTAGTCCCAGCTACTCAGGAGGCTGAGGCAGGAGGATTGCTTGAACCCAGGAGTTTGAGGTTGCTGTGAGCTATGATGACACCACTGCACTCTAGCTGAGGCTAATCCCGTCTCAAAAAAAAAAAAAAAAAAAAAAAGAATCCAGCTGGTTTATCCTGCTGCCTCTCTGTGGGATTGTCTTGCTTGAACTGACCGCATCCCTGGTCAGCACCAGGGCTGTAGCTGCAGAGTGGAGCTGGCTCCTTGGCCATCATCGTCACACCTGTGGGGAGCCTCCAAGCCTGGGTGCGGGGCTGTTTTGGAACTGGCTGAGAACGGGAGGATGAAACGCTCATGCCTGATTTCCTGTCCCCTGAGGGGCAAGATTTGGAATTCGAGGAGTCACACAAATCTTTTTCCCTGGGTAACTCCCAGTTCTGGAGCAGTAATTCCCATACATTGTGTCACCTCAGGAGCATGTTCAAGGCACAGATTCTCAGACTTCGCTGTCAGAGATTCTGATTCAGGAGGTTTAGATTGAATGTGCATTTTAAAAATTTTTTGTATGAATCTCTTACAGAGTAGAGTCTTGCAGACTAGATTGAATCTTAATATGATTCTCTTGCAGACTAGAGTTTGAGATACGCTGGAGAGAGAGAGAAAACAATTTTTAAGAGCAATGGTTCTAAATGGTAACAGGCTGAAATTCCATGAATTACCATGCCTACCAATTTGCATTTTATACCCCCTAAAAGTATTTCCTAGACTACTATTTAAAAAAAAAAAAGTCTATTCACTCTAACCTAACCCAATGTATAAGTGGTTATTACACCTAGATACTTTCCTAGGTGTAATTGCTAACTTCTTTTGGTAGTCAATTAGGGCCTTAACAATCTCATATTTCCAGGAGATCTTTCTTAGATATAGCCTAAATATTGCTCAACCAGAAGTGTAAACATGTTTTGAGCAGGGTGGAGAACAACCACTCGGGACAAGTCTTTTGTAAATTTTAAAACTTTAACTTGATTTCTTTAGGCAGAATGATACCATTTTACACCTTTTCATCATGGGGCCTAAGCTCTTTAATAAAGATCTGTACCATCAAGCCAGGCGGTAGACAGAGAAATGCTGAGGATAGGAGGAGGCTTGCTGTCAGTCTGCGTATAAAGATTTATAAACCTTCCAGGGCATTTGGTGTTGTTGGCAGGAACATAAAAAGGTCAAGAAGGGGAGATTGGTCCACAGACCCTTCCTAATAACATCTACAGTCTATTGGGCCTTTACTGTGTGCCAGACACTTTACTTGATCTATTTCCTTTCATCTTGGAATAGTCTCATGAGTAGCACTACTATGCACTGTTATCCTGCTTTTCCAAGTGAGAAAACTGAGACTGGCATAGTTAAGTCATCTTTCCAAAGTCATCATCAAGTGAGTGATGACCCCAGACCTTCTGACTTGAGATTCAGTGTGCTTAACTGTCCTCCACCCAGGCAGCTCCAGCTGTCAGTGTTTCCTCCCTGTCCCTCCTTCCTGCGGGACCTCAGGGCTCTTCTGCTCTGTTGGCTACACAGACTCACTCACAACTTCCACCCTCCGTTATAAATTTCAGATTTATTCTCTTTGCTCCAAAACTGTATTTCCCTCACTCTGAATATTCAGATAAACCAATGAAGATGTATATAGTGGCAGACAAACCTTTTACATAATAAAAATCATACATCTTTTCCTATATACAAGTTGCCCCTGCCTAGATATGTAAGGGTTGGGCCTCTAAAATGCCTCCAAATTACATTCTTTGATTCATTTTTTGGTTCTTTTGTTCATTCATTCATTCTCTTACTCATTCTTCAAATAGGTGTTTATGGAGCACCTATTTTGTTCTAGGTTTTGGGATATGAAAATGAAAAATGTGGTTTCTGGACTAAAATATCTCACAGTCTAGTAAGAAGATGAACAAATGATTACAATGTACATACTGTCCTATAAGATACTCAGGAAACCATGGGAACTCATTAGGGGGGCACCTAACCTGACTTAGGGCTGTCAAGGAGGTTTCCTGGAAGGTGATGCCTGAGCTAAGTTTGGAAGGAAGTATAGCAATGAGCCAAGTAACGTGAGCAGGAGGTGATCATCCCAGAGAGAAGGATCAACTTGTGCAAAGATGAAATCAGGCAAAGTTACAAAAGTACTTTCTTTTCTTTTTTTTTTTTTTTAGAGACAGGGTCTCACTTTGTTGCCCAGGCTGGAGTGTAGTGGCGCAATCAGAGCTCTCTGCAGACTTAAATCCTAGGCTTAAGCAGCTCACCCACCTCAGCCTCTCAAGTTGCTGGGACTACTGGTGTGCACCACCACACCCAGCTAATTTTTAAATTTTTTTGTAGAGACAGGCTGGCTATGATGCCCAGGCTGGTCTCAAACTCCTGGGCTCAACTTATCCTCCCACCTCAGCCTCCTGAAGTGCTGGGATTATAGGTGTGAGCCACACACACCTGGCCATCTTTTAACACTTATTTGCCAACTATACTTTTGTGTGTGTGATGTGTCTGTTCAAATTCTTTGTCCCTGACCTCTACTTTTTTTATTAGGATGTTTATTTTCTCAATAGCTTTGAGAATTCTTTATATATATATTCTGATCACAAGTAATTTATTAGATATATTATTTGTATTGTCTCCCTGGCTGTGGCTTGTCTTTTTATTTTCTTTGAAGAGCATCTAGTGACTTGTCACTTATGGGAGGACTAACACCCTTTCTTCAATCTGGGACCACTCTGAAGGGTCGTGTTCTATGCAGAGCTCTCTCTGGGATGGGCTGAAGCCTCTTTTGCAAATGCACCGGGGGCCAGCTTTTCCTTCTGCTCAATCTTTCTTCCTTACAATCTGCCTCTCCACAGCAGTCATTGCAGAGGGTACTCCACACAACCTCCTACAACCAAATTTCCACCTTGAGTCAGTTTCTAGGAACCATGTCTACAAACAGGGCCCATGGCTGTTTTGCTGGCCTTGAATTCTTACTCCGTAAATGAATCCTATCCTCTACGCACAGAAAAATATACACTGAAGCACATCTTTGTTTGTCCCTGTTACATTTTCTGGAAATGAAGTGTGACTCAACATTCTTAGCCTCCTGCCCTCCTTAAATAAGCTATATGTAACTTTCTCAGATTTACTGAACAACGTGCCACTCTGTTTTCCTATGGGGTGACTCGAGCTGTCCTGTTCCCCCCGCCCATCCCACCCCTTCCTGGCTGGCCTGCTGTCATTTCTCTCTGCCCTGAGCCATTTAGATATTTTTAGTAGGAGGAATTGTTCTCTGTTGTCTTACATCTAGCTAGCACAAATGATAGATGGATCCTGATATATAACAGATTCCATCTGAGTCATCTGAATTTGTGGCAGCTCCATAATTTATAAATGGGAGCGGCTGTCTCTAGGGGTGGAGCACACAGTGGGCTCATCTGAACCTGCATTTGCAAAACACTTTATGTGAGATAGAAAAGCACCAGTTGTGCATATTAAGGAATGAGGGGTGAAGAGATTGATGGAAATTATTCACATGTTCCTTCCCATGACATTGGTGTTCTTTTAGTGACCTGATGTCCTTACGTTTAAGATTATTTTAGGAGTTGTTTAGTACATTGTGATGGATTTTCTTTTTCTTTAAAGCTAAATCTGATTTCTCTTCTTTAGAATTCTTTTCCCCACAGTTTGGCTTTTCTCATGAAGCATTTGGATAGTAAATTTACCTTTACACATGTTTGTGCTCCCAGCCGTACATATCAATTTGTAAAAAGCCAAATGGAGAACAGTTTAGCATCAGTGAAATGTCAGGAAAATGCCCAGAAGGCACCAATGCAATACTGGAGTTTCAAATTTTGAGAATGGAATTAGGCCAGTAAATCAGTTTTCTTGCCTGTGTCATGGACCATGGGGATGTGTCCTAATTCTTTAAAAAAAAAAAAGGCATCTGAACCTCACTCCGTACAACTCACAGTTTTGTGCTGGGGGCCTGTGGGAAACCTTTGGTTTTGAAACTAATTGAATCTGCATTGAAATGGCCTTTTCCTTTCTTTATTAAATATCTGCTTTGCTCTACAACCTTTTTCTTTGGTTTGCTTGCATTATTCTTTTTTAGCTGCAGAAATTGGCTATTCTCCAAGGTTAAAGAGAAGAAAGAAAAAGTAAAATTGGAACTGAATTGTACTTTTCGTTAGATCTGGGTATGACTTCCCCTTTTGCGTTGGTGGAGGGAACACACCTTCTCTGGTGTAGAGGGGAGGGGAGACAGTTGTCGATGCCAAGTACACTACAACATCTCTGAAGCCATGGTTTCTGTTTGAAAAGTGAAGAAGGATGACAACATATGTCTGGGCTCACGATTATCATTCAGACCCACACTATAAAAACTCTGTCTCTGACTATAGGCTGAATTTGCTCATGACCACATTTCTTTTCCAGAGCTTGACAGATTGTGGTTTTCTAACCATCTCCTTATTAACATGCCGCCTGTTCCCTCTATCTACTTTTGCTGCACCTGCTGTGATAGTGATTGTTTTGTGTATATAGGTACCATTGCCTTCTGAGATTAAGGGCGCATTGTGAGCAGAAATAAACCAATGGATTTATCAGTGACTGTACAAATTCCACCCATCTTTTGGACAATAACTGAAAGATTTCTCTTGGGAAAGTAATGGTTTTCTTTGGGAATTATGGGTTAAAAACTTATGTTTACAATTGTGCCTATCTCCCCTTTCCGACTGCCTCATTCCTTCTACTTTTTGATTTATAATTGCATTGCATAGCTAGAAAAATGCTAAAGAGGTTAATTTTTTATATTCTATAGGAAAAAAAGTTTTAAAAAAATTCCTAAGTAGGTTTACTGAGATTTTTCTAGCATATCTAGGAGAAGTCTTAGTGGGCTGCAGATTCATACTTTTTTATCACTATCCTTCCATTCCTTACTTTTATACAAATCGTAGAAATTAGAGGTGTAACAAGTTATTAGGAATTATTAAAATTTGTTCATTGGAAAGCTTGGTAAGAGAATTACTTCTTTAAACATATGCAAAATTATTTGGTCTACCTGCACTACTAATTTATAGATGATGGGAAAGCTTACCTTTAAGGCCTACATCAGTGCAAACAGCTCTGGAGAAGGAAATCTTGAGTTTGATATACCTTTTAGTACTGAAGAATATATATTCCAGAATTAGAAGGGAAAATAGTCCTCCTTTCTGTCTCCTTACTGATTTTTTTGTACCTGGGGTCAGTTTGACTTGAAGGGGGAGGTATTCGCTGCTGCTCACTTTGCTTTGAATATCTGGCAACAGAGCGTTTCAGAGCACAGGGTGAATCTCCCGTTGGGTGCAATATATTTAATAGGTGGATGTGTGTCAGGGCTGGTTCACTCCCTGGCACTCTTAGGAACAAATACTTTCCTCCTTGCACGCTGACTTTACACCAGTGGAGCTACCCAGAAACGGAGCTGCTCCTGTTTTATGAGTGAGTAGGAGGGAAACTTTTCTTCCCTGGCATATATACCTGCTGGCACTCTGACATTTCCAATGTGGAGGTCATAGGAGCAAGTAAATAAATATTAGTTAAGGAGAAATCAAAGATATGAAAATTTAGTTTAAGCCAAAAATCATAAAATGGGGAGACAGAGCCACCAACTAGCAGCAGGACATCAGTCATTGTTGCTTTCTTCCACACTATTATAAGAATAAAAGAAAGAAAAGAAGGAGGAAGGCAGGCAGGAAAACAGGAAGAAGAAAGGAGAAAGAAATAAATATATTTTACTTTATATATAACTTTGCTTCAGTGGGAGAGTGATTTGACTATTATCAGCATTCTCTGTGACTGCTCAGGAACACCATTTAGAAAACTTAGAGCTAGAGCCTTATGCTAGTAGTAATAATTTGGAAAACTAATGGAGATATATATATATTATATGCTTGTAGACTTACCTCTGACCCACAAACTATCTCTAATATAGATATTATTGTGCATAATCCTTTCTTTCCTCTCTAGCACAGCCATTGTAGGTTTCTCTATGTAGGGTTTATGTGACTTTAGTAGATCAATCTAAGCATTGGTTGTATGAAATAATTTTGCATCTAATACATGCATATGACTTTAATAAATAAATCGATAATTATATCCCAAGCGATCTTACAATAGCATTTTAGTTGCAGAATTGTTACTTTATCCACTGCAACTTGAGTTCCTCTTCTGGTTGTGGAGTTAAATGCTTTGCATCCATAAAGAGAGGATAGAATACTTGTAGAAGGTAGTGGGCAGATAGCGAAAGGCTTTCATTGGTCTAGTAGTTAATGTTGACAGGGTACATCCAAAGCGGGAATAGAAGAGAGCCTCCTTTCATTCAGCGTTGAGCTTTGGCTATAATTAACAAAAGCTGGATTTCTTGAAAAATTGAAAGTGGGATTGTTCAATCTTTGTACCACCAGCCTGGCATTTAAAATTTGGGTCCCACAATACACATGTACACAATAAAATTGTCAGTCTGTTAATGTAATTCTTGAAAAGCTTGGTTTATACTTTTCATGTGTAAGATAAGCATATTGTCCTCAGAGTCCTAGGTTAAGAGTCTAGTTCTGTTTCTGCTCCAGAAGTCTCTTGTCTCAGAGAAGTCCCTTAAATCTCTGTGGCATTCCTCATCTATGGGATGCAGAATGCTCTGGGGGCAAAGCTGAGAAATCCGCTTGAGGGTCATGATGCTCCAGATCAGGACACTTTATAATGCTTCCAGGAAGTTAATTTCCAGAGGCGATTAGCAGGTTTGTAAACAAATTGTTTTTGAAGTGAAGGTTTGAATTGTATAATGGCAAGAATTGTTGAAATAATTGACTTGAATGAGTTTAATTGGCTATAAGAGAATGTTTTGTTTTTGTTTTGTTTCTTTGGAAGATGTAATTACTGCTTGTGTTGAGTTCCTGCAGGAATGATTTAAATGTTGGATATTTTGAATTGTGTTGGTTGTAAAAGCGTGCATTTGATATCTGTGGAATCATTTCGTTCTCCCTGGTGCTCTGAGTGTCCTGTAACAATGGGCAGTTACCACTTCACCTTCACCGTCAGGGTACCAAGTTTCTACCTCTTCCTCCACAAATAGATGCAGGATCACCTCTAGAAGATCTGTCAGAACCGGCGAGTTTCAGTTTCAGATGACTGTGTCCTAAGAAGAATCTTCTGCTGGGTTGGAGGAGAGGGTCCTATGCCAGTTGGAGACACAGGCATTCCCTCAGTGCTATTAACCTGAGGAATAGTTGTAGCTTTCCACTTGCTTGGCTCGTGCTTCCTGACTTAGCAGGGACTTCAGTGGAAATTTAAGAGTGGTAGCAATAACGCTTGTGGGAGTGCCAATGAGTCACTGGCAGCAACCAGCACTATTGTATGGGGACTTGCTAGATAACCAAGAACTCGGTGACAGGACAGAAGCCAGCAAAACTGAGTGCTATGAATGTAGGTTAGGGCTAACCCAATGTACCAATAGACAAGAGCTAGGCTTCGCTATCCTTCCAGAATTCTTTCCCTATGCAATGCCATTTTATGATTATATAACATTCATCATTTGGAAATCTCAAAATAGGTTATAAGAAATAGCAGCATTTGATGGCTGGAGAACCTTTAGACAGTTTAATGACCCATAACTTTATGCTTTTTATAGAGAGAGAAGTAGAAGTTCCGAAAGGATGAGTTAATTGCTATAGTCCTCTAGCAAGTCACTGTAGAAGTCAGAAATAGAATAGCTACCATGAATGGGTACTGGATAATTTCTTTTCTTTTTTTAAGAAATGCAGGTGAAAGTATTTCATATCACTGAAGTTTGATCATCTGCAGAAAAGAACTTTTAATGTATTATTTGGAGTGAAGCATAGAGGGTGTCTGCCTTCTTTGCCTCACCATGAAACCCAGAGGGCCACTGATAGCACAGAATTTTGTAGAGAATAATTTGTTTTTTGCCTAATTTTTTGATGTAAATTTTAGGATCTGCAAGTTCTATGAGAAAGATCACATACTTGGGGTATGTAGTAAAAGTAAACAAAAATCTAATTATCAATAACTAGAATAAAAAGAGAAGTTTCTCTATTGCAAGGGATCTTAAAACTTTTTCATGTCATGCCTGCTTTGCCAGTCTAGAAAAGCCTCTGAATCTTTCTCTGAACGATAGTATTTTTAAATGCATGATGTAAAATCCAAAGTATTCAAAGAAAACACATCACATTGAAATACAGTTATAAAAATAATTTAAAACATTGTGATATAATAATATGTGTATTTCTTATTTACATATTATATAACAGAATCTAGTGGCTGGCCTAATAATCATAAATTCAAAGTAATGACACACAGTTTTTCAAGATATCTGCAACAAATGCAATGATAGATAAAAATATCTATAAATTCTATCTGTGACAAAGTCACAAGTACTGCTAATGCTATGGTGGTTTGGTGCCTGCATTTATATTTGAAAGAAAAACTAAATTTCAGTTAGATGTTAGTGAAAATGGATGATGGAATTTTTCTTTTCTGTTCAAGTTTATGGATCCTTTGAATTCCATCTCTAGACCCCTCTTGGTAGTTCAAGATTAAGAACGTCTCCTCTGTTGGGTTTTCAAGTCATCTTTCATCACTTGCTTCTCTGAGATGGTATTCAAGTGGGGGTTACAAATCGGTTTTCAAATAGAGGGCAAACTGGTGGGTGCATTGGGGGAGAATTGAGAAGACTGTAGTAGGAACACAATCTAAATTAGTCCTAAATCAAATTATAAAGGAATAAAGGTTTTTTCTTTTTCTGTCCCACTCACCATCCTTTCTGCATAATCTTCCTCCAGATCAGGGGCTTAGTGCTTCTGAGTGATGTGAACAATTGAATTAGATGTAATTATTAGTGACAATGTTTTTAGCTTTTCACATGGATATATTAAGTATGTATGCTTACATATATTCTACAGGAAGATAATACTATTTAATCAAAGAAATACAGTGCCAATGATGGATTTTGGAGATCTTGGCCATTTCTGACACCTTTCAGTCACCTCCTGATTGGCTGTTTCTCTTGCCTACTTACAGGTCAGGTGTAGGTTTTATTTGGCAAACAGGGAAAGTAGCTCGTTTTCAGTTTGCTCTTGGTTCTACTTTTCCTGGCAGTAACATTTCCATAGGGGCAAGCAAATACTCCTTCAAGTTGAACATCTCATTTGCAGTGCTGTCATTTGAGGTGATAGTCATTTGTAGTTTGCAGAGGAATAATTTCATTCCTATGAGTGAACAGATGGGTTAATAAAGCTGTCTGAAGTTGTAAACTGGTTCACAGGCTATTTCAGGGACATCCATCATGATGTCATGATGCTGAATGCTGAACTACCAATAGTCTATTAGATTATAAGCATCTTGATAAACCAGGGTTAAAGCTAATCTAAACCAGCCCCCATAACAATACAGAGTGGAGAGGTATGCTTTACTTCCAGGATTTCAGAGGCAAAGGTGGTTCAGTGTCTGCTGCTACCATGCAGTCATTAGACTACCTAAAGAAAAATATTTAAACTATGACAATAATTTCATTGAAAAGAACTAAAATAGGTTTTGTGCTATTTTATTCTAAAACATGTTTATTTCTGAACTTTTCTAACTATAAAATGGCTTTGGTATCTTGAAAAAATGATCGCATAAATGCAAACATATTTTTTAAAGAATTGACTGTTGATAGTCTTTAGGTGAAGGGACTCTTAAATTTGTTATTGTAATTATGTTCCCAAGCTCTCTACTTTTTGTAGTGAGCTCTGTTTTGTTTATACTTCACTGCAGTACGCACTGCATACTGAGATTTGTTTTGAAGCCACATAAGAAGGGAAGATTGGGACGGCAGTGGGTAAGTCTGCCACGGTTGCTGGGTCTCTACGAGGCTCAACTGTCAGAGTGTACATGACATGCAACATTGATGCTTGATAGTATAAGGCCATGGTTGTCAGCTCTGGCTGCACATTGGAATAACCTGTAAGCCTTTAAAACATTCTAATTACATTAGAACTTCTTGGGATGGGGTTCTGTCTTTGGTAAGTATTAAAAGCATTCCACATGATTCTAATATGCAATGAGGGTTGAAAATTATTCGTAAAATCATTGCGAATATCAGTCCATAAACTCAAATGCGCAAGGAACAGAACTCGACTTAACTTTTTATGGCTAATCTCAATTTTGCTATTAACGCCATAATTCAAAATTCTTATGTAGGGCAAAATTTGGGGGAGCAGAAAAACCTTTCATTTGTAGGTCATCTGTCCATTGAGGTTACCACTGGAGTTCATCAGGTCATTAGCATGGCTCTTTGGGTCCAATAGTGTGGCATGCCTGGAGCACTGGCATCTCTCTGTGATGTGCCGCTACCCAGGAACTAGGATTAAGACTAAGGGATGCCACAAAACTTGGTAATCACAGAAATAAAATTACCAAAATCTAAAATAATGCAAAAAATCTATAATGAACAAAATATCAAAATTTTAAATAAAAACAGGATTGGTACCTTCTCCATCACCAGCTTCTCTCTTTATGGTAGGAAATAGAGCCTCTGTAGCAACATGGAGACTGCACTTTCTTCCTCCCTGTCCCTTCCGGTTGAATGGGATCTCATTTCGACCAGAAAAATTCTTTTCCTTTCTTCTGTCTTGCATATTTAATCTGTTCAGGAGAATCTTCTTTCATATCTCTCTTTTCCCAAATTAAACTTAAATTTTTGGAAACAAAATGTATGAATTAAAGTGTTTAGCAGGTAACTTTTAATGTTGCTTTGCCATACTTCTTTTCTTTGCCACTGAACGCAGAATTCACTAACTGCTTGAGGTATGTATAACTGTGTGTGTGTGTGGGTTTGCGTGTGTAAGCATGGGTGAGTGTGTGTGCATATACAGAGGGATAGGGTACCCTAAATGCCTTCTTCCCTTCCTCCCTTTCTTCTTTCTTTTTCCTTCATTTCTCCCTCCTCCCTTTCTTCCTACAAAATGAAGACGAATTGGTGGGAAACTCTAAACGTTTTCATTTCTCAAATACTCAGATCTGGTCGTCACCAAAATGCCATGTCCTTTGTACCAAGAATTTCCTGGAATATGTCCTGTATAGGTTCCTCAGCAAAAAGTTCAAGCTAGCAGTGGCACTTCCAATGCGCCAGAAATATCTATGGCATCAGTCCACAGGCATTACGATTTGCATAAGAAAATGCTCAACCTTCTCACTCCACACTTTGCTACTCAAGGAATTAAAACAAAGCTGTGTGTGTCTCTCTGTTTCCAGAGCCATCAGTAGAAACAAGTCCTTCTGACTCTGCTTCTCCACTCTCGGAAGAACTTCCTGGTCTAAGAAGAGCCACCATCTTGTTACCAATATTTCCTGTCTCTGCTCCTCAGGTGTCCTTGAATAAAACCTTCCTCTTCTTCTGGCCACAAATAAGAACCAACGTAGGAATTAACTCAGGCAAATCAGCCTTCTTGGGAGCTTTTGCACACAAATCTCTGAATATGAGCAGTTCAAGAGAGAAGGACAATGAATTGATGGAGGCCTGATCATGCAGGGATCTATAAACCACTGCAAGGACTTTGCCTGTTTCTCAGAATGAGAAGTGACATGATCTAAATAAAACTTAACCTTAGTTGCAAGTACTCTCTTGCTAGCTTCTCAATGTTCCTCAGACATGCCAGGCATGTTTGCTCCTTCTAGCTTTGGTGCTTGCTACCCTATCTGCTTGAGAGGCCCGCCCCTCAGACAGCTACACAGCTAGGTGCCTCACCTTCTCAGTGACACATTCCCTGGTTGCCCTATTTAATACTTAAACTCTGATTTTTCTTCCCTGCTTTATTTTCCTTCATAGCACTTATCACCATCTTCTACTAAGTGTCACTTATTGATCATATTTATTTTCTGCCCAGGAAAACTACTCTTATTTGGGTCAAATGGTCTGTTTTTATCAAATAGGAAATGGAAATCTTATAACTGTATCTTTTTTTTTTGTTTTCATTAGTTCTAACAAGCTCAGCAATATTTGTGTAAGATCTAATTAAGGAATATATTCTTGTGTACTACTAACTCTGATGTCATGTTATTATTTGTTCATCATTATCTTTCAATCATTTAAAATTAAAAAAATATGTTACTATTTTATATCTACTTTTGTTTCAAATCTCTTTTGAAGTGAGGCAAGTTATAAAGAAGAATTCATCTTTATAATTCCTAAAGCCAGCAAAATTTGTGCACATAGAGCCTGCTAAAAAGTTTGAAAGATGTAATATGTAAAATAAAATAAAAATGCTAAAATATCTGCATTCAATTGTTTTTTTAAAAATCATAAACATTTTTTATTATAAAAAGCATCTTTTCAAATGAATACACCTTGCATATATTCATTTAGTTTGAAAAATTTTGGCGTGATTTCAGGACAGGAGAGAGAAAAAGAAAAAGAATAAAACATCCTCACTCTGAAGGGAAGTTGTAGTTTTTGGATCTAGATGGTGCTTTCCTCCTACCTCCTGCCCTGCACCTTTGTAGTCTCATGATATTCGCCTTGGCCCAATAAGACCTCACAATTTGAAAGCCTCAGTTTCCATTTCTGTTCCTCCAGCAACTAAATGACTTAAGGGTAACTTGTTCCTCCTTTCTACACTTTAAAACAAGGAAGGGTTGGATTAACTCCGTGTTTCTCAAGGCTCGATTCACCTTAAGTGACCTGAAGAGCTTTGGAAAAAAAAAAAAATCCCAATTCCTTGAGCCCTAGTCCTAGAAATTCTGATTCCTTTTATTTGGCATGAGATCTATTTTTTAAAAGATCTATTTTTTAAAAGCTCTCCATGGGATTTTCTTATGCAGAGCAGAGACCATTGGCTTTGTTAAGGTCTCTCTGGCACTGACATCCCGTGACTAGATGGATAATTTGTCTTCGTAACTCTATAGGAAAAGTCAGACGCTTTAATGATTCTGTAGATAACCTCCTGAAGGTTATATTACATGGTGCCACTAGATGGCGCAGGCAATTCTTGGGATGGAGGAGATTCTGGTTGTTTGGGATTTTTGTTTTCCTTGCACAAAATATTTGAGACACCCAGCTGAGGAAGCTTCGTGGGGACATGACACTTTAGCTCCTTTCTCTGAGCTACAGACCCAGAAGGTGCAGCTGTTTTGCTTGACAAGTTGATAGAGACTCATTAAATAAACGTTGTATCGTCTGAAGGGAGAGAGAAAGTGAACCCCCTGCATAAATGTTAGTTCACATTTTCCTAATTATTTCTAGCAGGTGTGTACTCCTCTCCTCTCTGTGTCTTTCTCTCTCTTATTCTTTGTCGGTGGACTCTCTTTTCTTTTCTTTCTTTCCTTTTCTGCCTCTAACCAGTGTTTATAATCTGGTTATAATGAACTAATGGTAGGTTAAATCTTATTTTGCTACCTTCGTGGTTGATAAAAATTTGAGGAATCCAAAAATGGTTGTGACACAACATTCTTAGAAGGGTGAACATATTCAGGTTACAATGGGAAAATTCTTATTCGAGAGACGTCCTCTGCAACGTTATGTTTGTTCTTAGCAGCTATGGCAGCACCAGCCAAATCAGGGAGAAAGAATTTTATGTCCTATCGGGGGAAAACAGTCAAAATCCTCTCCTCTTTACAGCACAATTCGGGTGAGGGCCAAAGCTGTTGGTGTACACACAAGTAGGGATTTTGCACAATAAGAGGGTGTGCTTCTTCGTTGCTTTTCATTGGAAGATCTCAAAGCATACTTGCTGCTTTATTCTATAAAGCTGCCTCTTTTCCCTGGGCTGTCAAAACAGGAAGATGTGTTGTGATTTTTTTTTTTTTTTCAGAGGGATTGCATTCCTTCCCTGGCTTTGTTCCAACCCAGCTGCTTGTCATTCAGGGAGATGCTATGCTCTCTGTGCTGGGATATACCACTGTGCTTTCTTCTTCCCTGAGTGACATGTACTGATGGGTCACTGCCTGGAACAGTGGAGCAAGATCTGGTGTGTGTCCACCCATAAATATCCCTTGTTTACTCTACTCTGGTTTCCATCTGGCAGCATCAGTTTCTAGTCTTCATTAAAAAACAAAACAACCAACCAAATAAACAAAAAACCCCAAAGAATGCAAAATAAACCCTCCAAATGCAAGAAAAAGTCTTTTTTTTACATTAATAGCTAATGTTTATTGAGTGCCTACCATATGCTAGATACTGTTTTAAGCATATATTTGACATATATCATGCCACTTAATCCTCGCATCAATGTCGTGAGGTAGGTCCTATTGTTAATATTATCCTCATTTTACAGACGAGGAAACTGAGTAAAAGCAAATTGCTCAACATCACACAGCTGCTAGGTAGCTGAGCCGAGCTCTGAGTCCAGGCAATCTGACACAGTACACCTTATCCCTTCGTCTTGATTCTAAAGGATTGTGTATTGGAGTCACATACAGATGAAGAATAGATTCTCCAGTTGGACGATCATTATGAAAGGGTGTATTTCCTGTTAATGTAGTTGTATTTCTTTTGGTATAAGATTGAACAGATGTTCTGAACTCGGCTCTTCCCCATTCTGGAGGACCTACGTACATTGTGGTATACCCACTTCAGGAGGAGGGAAACTTCCTTCTCAATTGTGATTGCCATCATTTAGTGTGTCTACACAATCCTAAATAAATTTAGGAAGCGAGCAGTTGGGAGGATGATCCTTGTCTGTTTTTTGCTGACTCACTCCTACGTTACCTGAAAGGGGATAGGAATGGGGCCAAAATACATGAAACAGATGACATTTGGGAGCTTTTCCTTACTAGTCATATACTAACTTCTTTAGGTCAACAAACCTCTAGAGGAAAGAGGCAACCACTAACTCTGCCTAAGAGGTGTTCTTAGTGTAATTCATGTAATATGAAACATGAAGAAAGCAGATAGCAATAGTTCTCTGAATGAGCTATTTCCAGGGAAGTATAATATAATAGTATTGCAAATGAAGACTCTAGGAGGAAGAAACTCATACCATCATTAGGGCCTTTAAGTCCCTTCAATCAACATATAATGAAGAGACTGTAGCCACTAAAAAGAGAAAAGCAACACAGCTCTCACTTGAGAAGAACCATAATCTCAACAGAAGAATCCAAGAGCCAGAAGGCTCAGGTTGAAAACAGAATTATCGGACAGACATCCAGGGAAGTTGATGAAGAGAGACTCAGTATTCAAAGACTTTCAAGTCTCCATAAGCAAAGCTCAAGTCTCAGCAATAAGCTCACATCACACTGCTCGTCAGACCCAGTGGGACAAGAGCAATAATGGAGCATGCCTAGAGCAACATAGAAAGGCTGTTGGTGAGGCTTACCAGATCTACACTGGTTGAGGGTCAATACCAATTCCTTAATGAGGAAGGACTATACACTAAACTCAAAACTGAGTGAAATCGTTCTCAATTTGGAGCATATATAATGATACCTTGTACATTTTTCTCACTTATACATTGTGGCTTCAATAATTTGGAACAATTTTATTCACATCAATATAATCCTCTAGGTTAAAGAATTTCTCTAGACTTATTCTATGTGAGTCGTTGCACCATAAATTAAGCTGATTTTCAGATTTGCTAGTCAATTGCCTCCTGACATTTCCTGATCATCCACAGGCAGATCACACTGAACATTATTGAAACTAAAATTACGAAATTTTCCCTAGACCTCTTCATTTTCCCAGAGACTATATTTCAGAGAACTACGAAACCAGCTACCTAGTTGCTTGTATTTGAAACATGGATGGTGCCATCTTACCTTATAGCGCCCCCCTCCCCTCTCTCCCTCTCCCTCTCTCTCTCTCTCTCTCTCTCTCTCTCTGGCTCATCCAATCTACAAGGCCACCATTTCTATTTCCTAATGCCTCTTAAACCTATTGCCTTTTCCTTTTTCCCAGGGTCTTTGAGCTCAAGATCATGTCACTTTTCTCCTATATTATTGTCTTTCTGTCTCCTCTCTGTCTACATTCCTATGTGTCCTTCCATTTGGTTTGCTGATTCTTTTTAAAATGCATATCTGATCATGTTAGTTTCTGCTTAGACTCCTTTGAAAATTCCATAAGAACTTTCAGGATAAAGCTAAACTCTGCCTTACTGCACAAAGCACGTGATTCGAGCCCTGGCTAATCTCTGCTTCATGCCCCCACCTCACACTTTGCACGCAGTTCCCCAGATGGGTTCTATGTCACCTATTTCTGTCTTTGCATGTACTCTTCTCTTTGTTAATCCCTGCTTGTCCTTCAAATCTCAGCTCATGCCACCTCCTTCAGAAAGCTTTGAAATAATAGAACTCAGCTGTACAGTTAAGACTTTGATTTTTCTTTGTTGCTCCAATATTTTTCTAGTTCCTTTCTTTACTATCCTTTGATGTCAAGGCTTTCATTCTCTTTATCACTTACTTATTAAAATATTAGCTTTCTTTCTTTCTAATGTCCTTTTCCTATTTCTATTCTTTATTTTTATGCATAGATTAGTATATGTCCATTGGCACTGAGTTTTGGTCTATTCCTTTCTATGTCCCTACTTTATTTCTCTACCTATTTGCCCTATAATGTTATGTGAAGGAAGAAATATTTCATAAAGAAACTTTTAATCTCACTTTATTAATATCACTAACCTAAGGAAAACTGAGGAACAAACACACTACACTTTTCTGCCTAATTCCTTCTAAGTTAGTCTTCTTGCTGTAATAATACTGTTCTCAGAAGTTAAAGGTTTGGCTGTATCAAAGATTAATATACTTTATTGGTACATAATCTTCAAAGAGAGTCTTAAGGTCCCCAAACCAGAGAGCTAGTGTAGGCATGGGTCAGAAGTCCAGGGTGCGCTCATGTGTATGACTTACTGTAAGTTAAAAGTTTCTATTTGTTGGTGATAAGACAGGTAGGCCAAGATCAGCCCCATTCATAAATTTGGTCTGGGTCAGACCCAATTCATAGATATCAACCAATAGAAGTGTGAGTTGCAATTGTTAGTGGCCTTGAACTGCCCCACCTTAGATCAAGAGAAATCAATGTGGCTTTGTTCAGCAGTGACTGTCTGAAAGGACCATAAATTAGGAGCTTCCATAGGAACCTTTTGTTGTCAAGGTAATGGCAAAGAAAAATGATAGCAGTTATTCCATTTACACAGCTTAGCCTTTTTTCTTCCTCATGGCTGTTTCTTCCAATTTTCTTTTCTTTTCATTTTTTTGGTATCAGACTAATAGGAACTTATGGCTTTTGAGTTTTTTCTAAAGAAATATATGATATAAAATAGCATAAAGTTTTTAGTTAGAAGGAGATCTTAAATAATTTTTTTTTGTTGTTGAAATTCATGCTGCATTTTGAACTGGTCAACCAAATGGTCATCCAAAATTAGAGTTTTGGATTTTTGATAACTGTGAGCCACCTTATATAATTTTATATCATGATTGTATATCAGATCCAGGACATTATACATGCTATCCATGTGTCTGGAATTTATTCTTTTGCCCCTATAAAAAGTGGTTAGTACCAGTGGATTTCTGATGGTTGTGCTATGATAGTTTAATTGTCATCAGTGTGGTTCTATGTATGCGTGATGCCCTGACACTTTGATATGTTGTGATCTGTTATGTCTTGCAAGAAATTTTTGACTAATAATTGTTAAGGTATGAAAGCTTGTGAGTGATTTTCTGTTTTATAAATTAGAGTAAATTGCATTGATCCCTATGGTGATGCTGTTACTGCCACTTACTTTCTTTAGTGGGAGAGATAGTGTTGCTAGAGCCCTTTGCCTTGGCTATTTAAGTTAAATACTAACTATTACTCAATATCTGCTCTCCTCCTGCCACTTAGTAAAAATAAGCCATGATTTTAGCTAGGTAAATGGGTGGGTTAGAATAGAGACTGTATTTCCCAACCACTCTTATAGTCTTGTTTGTAGCTAAATACAGACATGTGACCCAGGCCCCAACAATCACCTGCACTTGAATGAGACTTCAGTTCAAAAGTGTGCGTGCCCTGTCGTATGAGGCATCAGTGAAGTTTGCATTTTTCTGATGCAAATGTTGGCAGAGGTATTTGGCTTTAGAGAAGGGTGGTGATTTATGAAAAAGTTCTTAAAGAAAAAGTGGCATTATTTTGTAGTGCTATCATCAGAGATGAGTTTCAGCATGCAGTGCTCAGAGGTAGTCTTGGTAGCTGTGGTTTCCTCATCAGACCACATCTCTGTCATGTTTCTGAAAATGCATCCATATGCTCATTGTTATTTCCCTCAAAATAGTTGTGAGAAATACAAATTGCCATCATTTATTTGCTTGTGTATTTTAAAATCAAAATTATGATTTATTCTTACATCCTCGTTTATTCTCAGATATATATCTTGGTATTGATTTTGGCTAAATTTACATAATTTTGATATATATCAAAAACATATTTTTCACAGCTTTATTAGATATAATTGACATCCAATAAACTGTACTTATAAAATATTTAATTTAATGAATTTTGACATGTGTATACATCTGTGCAACTATCACCAGAGTTAAGATAATATATCCATCACCCCCAAACTTTCCTCATGCCTTTTTGTAATTCTTCCTTCCTGCCTATCCTCTCTGTCCCTAGTTGATCCTTGATCTATTTCTGTCACTATAGGTTAGTCTGAATTCTAGAACTTTATATATATAGAATCATACAATGTGGATTATTTTCCATCTAGCTTCTTTCACCAAGCACAAGTGTTCTGAGATTCATCCATGTTGTTGTGTGTAGCAATCAATAGTTCATTTCTTTTCATTGCCGAGTCATATTCCATTGTATGAATATACTATCATTTTTTTTCCCCATCCACCTGAATGACTATCAGAGTATTTGGGTTTCTACTAATGGGGTTGTAACACTTTACATTACCACCAGCTGCGTACAAGAGTTCCAGTTCTTTCAAAACATCTCCAACATTTAGTATGGCCAGTTTTCTTAATTTTAGCCTTTCTTATAGATAGGTGGGTAGTGGTATCTCATTGTAGTTTTAATTTGAATTTCTCTAATGACTAATTTTTTTTTAATTCTTATTAAGAATTATGGGTTGACAGATTTTCTTTCAGTAGTTTAAATATGTTGGTTTTGCTATCTTGTATTTTGCATTGTTTCCCAGGAGAAATCTACTGTCATTCTTGTCTTTGTTTTTGTTCTACATGGTTTTTTCCCTCTGTTTTTATGATTTTGCTCTGTATCATTGGTTTTGAGCAATTTGATTATGATGTTCCTCGGTGTAATTTCCTCATGTTTCTTGTGCTTGAGGATCGTTGCACTTATTTGAACTGTTATTTGTTTTATAGTTCAAATTTTGAAAATGTCAAGCTTTATTTTTTACATATTTTTCTGTTCTCCCTGCTCTTCTGTTTGGGGACTCCAATTACTCATATATTAGAACACCTGAAGTTGTCTAACAGCTCACTAATGCTGTGTTCACCTTTTTAAGAATTATTTTTTTCATTTCATGTTTCATTTTAGAGAGTTCTATTGCTACATCTTTGAGTTCATTGCTATTTTCCTGTGCAATATTTATTCTGCTGTTAATAATATCCAGTGGATTTTAAAATGTCAGACATTGTAGATTTTATCTCCATACGTTCAATACTTGTTTTTTAAAATATCTCTCATATCTCTACCTGTCTGAACATATATAAATGGAGATATGATACCTACTTTAATTTCCTTGTCTGATAATTCTAACATCTGTGTCAGTTCTGGGTCAGTTTTGATTGATTTTTTTCCTCATCATACATCATATTTCTTGCTTCTTTGCATGCCTGGTAATTTTTGATTGGATGTCAGCCATTGTGATTTATCTGGTGCTAGGGATGTTTCTTTTCCTATAAACATTCCTGAGCTTTGTTCTAGGACACAGCTAAGTTACTTGTTAACAGTTTTATCCTATTGGATTTTGCCGTTA
Source organism: Avahi laniger (assembly GCA_963575035.1). Classification (NCBI taxonomy): domain Eukaryota; kingdom Metazoa; phylum Chordata; class Mammalia; order Primates; family Indriidae; genus Avahi; species Avahi laniger. The sequence goes on along the minus strand of CAUYSK010118972.1, from coordinate 43,570 downwards.
TGATTTCTTAGGTGGAAAAAGACCCATGTTTAGTCTAAGGCTAATTATCCCCCAATATGGAAGAAAGATTCTTCTGACTCTACCCAACACCCTGTGAATTATGAAGACTTTTTATTCTGGCTGTTTCCTCTGGTCATTTCAGGTGGTTCTTTTTCTAACCTTGGCTAATTGCTTCAAATGCAAGTATTGAATACTTGGGGGAGACCATCTGCAGATCTCCAAAATTCTCTCTCTGTGTAGCTTACACTTCTATAATACTCTACTGAGAACTCTAGCTGCTTTTGTCCCCACAGACTGTCAGCTTCCTGCTCTCAAACTCCAGGTATCCACTTAACTCTGCCTCACTCTCTGCACCCTGAGCCAAAGTCTGAAAAGTCTTCATGACACCAAGGTGGGGCAATCACGTGGCTCATCCATTTGTATCCAGTCTGTCCATGACTCCTCTCTTTGGCTGCCTGTTTTCTTGAGTCTTGAAAAAGAGTTGTTTAATGTATCATTTTTTTGGTTCTTTCACATGGGAGGGTATATCCAGTTTCTCTTACTCCATCTTGCGTGAAAATGGAAGAGTCTTTTTGTTTAAAAAGCATCAGTAAGTTGCAATTTATATACCATAAAATACTCTCATTTTAAGTGTACAATTCAATGATTTTCAGTGAATTCTTAGAGTTTTGCAACTGTCACCACTATCTAGTTTCAGACCATTTCCATCAATACAAAAATATCTCATTCCCTTTTGCAATCAATATTTGTTCCCACCTTTAGCCCAGACAGCTACTAATTTACATTCTGTGTCATAGAATTGCCTTTTCTGGACATTTTATCTAAATGGAATAAAACTATATGTGGCCTTTTGCATCTGGCTTCTTTTAGTTAGGATGAGGTTTTTGACGTTTATCCACACAGTAGCATTGATTAATAGTTCGTTTCTTTTTATAACTGAATAGTATCCCTTTAAATGGAAATATCAGTTTGTTTATCCATTTACAATTGGTGGACTTTTGGATTGTTTCCACTTTTGGCCTTTCTGAATAATGTTTTAATGAATATATGTGTAAGTATTTGTGAAGACATATGTTTTCATTTTATTTCTCTTAAGTAGATACCTAGGAGTGGAATTGTTGAATTATGTAGTAAATTTGTGTTTACATTTTTAAGAAACTGGCAAATTGATTTCAAAGCAACTGCACCATTTTACAGTTCTACCAGCAATGCATGAAGTTTCCAATTTCTCTGCATGCTCATCAACACTTGTTATTACTTGTCTTCTTTTCCTTTTTTTTTTTTTTTTTTTTGAGACAGGGTCTTTCTCTGTTGCCCGGGCTAGAATACAGTGGTGTCTTCATAGCTCACTGCAACCAACCTCAAACTCCTGGGCTCAAGTGATTCTCCTGCCTCAGCCTCCTGGCTGACATTATCTCCAGCTGTGGGTGTGCTTGAAGGTGGGGCAGAGACGGACTGGAAAAATCGTTGTTCTTTTGACCAGCAATGTTGACACTTTGCTTTTTACCAAAGCCAATGGCCTTGTTGTGCAAATCAAATATGTGCTTAGTGGAGGGTACCTAAGGTCAAGGGCCAGCCATACACATGATCGTGAAGTAAATGAAGTCTGCATTCTGTGATAGTCATTACTTTTTCTATATTCACTGAAGTTTTGCTGCACCATATTAATAAAACAGCATACCAAAAGTGCCTATCACAACAACTGTCAGAATGAACATTACATTCACTGAACATTACTTTTCTTTCCCCTTCTTCCTCATGCCTTTCTCCCAGCGTGAGCTAAGATCTTTATCTTTCATAAGCCTTTGGAGCCTTCTTATGGTTCTCTGTCCATTCAGGGTTCTCAGAGCCTGCCTCAGGTTTTGATTTTTTCCGAAACTTTTGCTCTTACAAAAATTTACTATCTGTCTATATGTTTCCTTCTTGAACCTACTAGATATCTAGCTAGTATATCCAAATGGCCATTTATTAGTATTACATTAATTTAACTAATACTTTTTGAATGCTTTCTATGCTAGGTAAGATTCTAGTTATGAGGAGATAATAGGGAACAATAAAAATAAAAATTCCTGTTTCCATGGAGTTTACATTCTAAGTAGTGAAAAGTAAGAATGTGAATAAGTAGTGGATATGCTATTTTTCTTGTCTCCAAATCTATTTATCTATCTGTTTCTTAATTTTCTGCTTTCTACACCCCAATATCTCTATGGGGAACTTGTCATCCTTATTTGATTGGAATCTTGGTGTGACAGTACCTCAAATTCTTTCAGACTCTCTTAGCCAATTTGTTGATACAGGATCATGCTGGACCAATCAGATGCTCTGTGAGGTTGAGTAACAAAAACCTGAAAATGACTGGGGTGAATTCAGTTCCAAGATGGCACTCTGACAAAGGCCGATGACTCCTGTTCCCTAGAACCTCAGAGCTTCACTAGCTCTTTTTGGTTCCAAAGGCTTTATTTTTTGGCTGTCCTTTCTGTGCAAAACCTCCATCAGTGTTTCTTAAGTTATTGAGTGGAATTTTGTGTTGCTTGAAACCCGGTAATCCTAACTTACACAAAATTTGGTAAAGTAAGAAGTATCACATTCTTTTATCCCTATCATTTACTCAAATTCAACTCTCATTTCTCATCCACTGGGCTGGCAAGAAATTAAAGCTAATTTTTTATTGGGGGTCTTCCTTTGTAGTCATAAGAACTAAGGAGTCTCCTGTCATCATCAGTGATTTTTCTACATGGATCATTATTGAAATACCCACTATTCCAGCTTCTGTGCTACACCAGGGACAAGGAAATCTTTGGTATGGCTGGACGCCTCTGAGTTAGGGTTCAGCTTCTGCAGGCACACCATGTAAAACTTTGTATATGTAACTGTACATAATTTCTCTGAAACTTTGTACTCTCTGACTAATTATTCTGATGCAAATCTTCCCTCAGAATGTTAACTTATCTGAGAGACTGTGCTATCTTTTAAGAACAGAGGGCAAACTATCACGTTCATTCTGTCTTGTTCCCTCACTTGCCTTCTCCAAATGACTTTGGATTTGTGTACAGAACTCCAGGGAACAATTAATTTATTCAGTCATTTGGCGTACATTTATCAAGTTTTTGTTGTCTTCCAGATCCTATATGAGGCTTTGAAATTACCAAGAAGAACTTACTATAGCTTCTACCTAATGATGACTCACAGGTTGGGAAAGGAGAAGGGTTAGTGAGTTGGTGACTAAATAATCAAATAATTATGACAGTGATAAGAGACATTATAGAGGTAAAAAATAGGCATAATGGAAGCCCAGAGGATGCTGTTGAGTCTGTTTAGAGATAGGATAAATAGGTTGAGTCTTAGGGAGCAAATGGTTTGCTTAATATACACGTGGAGTAGGAGTGGTACATTCCAAGCAAAGTGAAATGAAGAGGGATTGGGGTCAGGGAGGGGGAGAGAAAGAGAGAGAAAGAGAGAGAGAGGAAGAAGGAGAGGCGGGAGGATGAGGAGGAGAAAAAGAAGAAGAAGAGGAGAAGTAGAGGAGAAGGAGAAGGAGAGGGTTGGGAAAGGGAATTGAGTGAGAGAAAAAAATGGCTTTTACTAGAAAATCCAAGTTGTCCAACATGACTGGTATAACTGGAGTGAAGAGACCATTGGGGACTCGTGGGAGACGAGTATGGAAAGTAGGCAGAGGACAAAGTATAGTCGGTGGGTTTTATAATAAGGCTGTCCCATGTGAAAATTCAAGCTCTACTCCTTTGGTGCTGTGAACTCCAGACATTCCTTAACTCAGTTTCCTTATTTGTAAAAGAGAGAAGGTAGAAATACCCCCCTTTTAACATATTGAAAGGACTAAATGAATTTATAAATTAAAAGTACCTACATAGTACATGCCACAGAGCAGAACTCAATAAAATTTTCTTTCTTCTCTTCCCTGCCACACCTGCCCCACACACCCTGAAATGTATCACAAAAGCCATAAAGCTGAAGGTTACTGATAAAAAGCACTTGGTGGATGCATCTGGGAAGCAGTGGGAAACTGATTGAAGAGAGAGGCTGAAGCTGAATTAAAGAGAGCCTTTAAAATGGGATAGCAGAGATTATTCTTAAAATCACAAAAAAATTAAACACTGCTTCATTGCAAGCATGGTATTAAAATGAAAACAGACACCAAGGATACAAATTGTTACAATCTTGTCACCTAGTCAATCAATAGTCAATCAATACTACCATTTATCCATGATATCTCTATTTGGTAAAGACTAAAATCTCTACTACTTTCAATTTTTGCAGAGTTGCAGAAATAGTATAGATGGGATATGTACTTTAAAATTTTTACTTAAAATTAACCATTATAGTTTTAGTTATACTACAGCCTTTTCTTTCTTCTATATTTCTTCATACCTTCTTTCTTCCTCTTAGGAAACTATTGTCAATAGCTTGATGTGTTTCCTTCCACGTATTTCTCTATGCTTAAAAAACCCTATAAAAACAAAAACACTTGTGCTAAGTTATTCATTTTCCTAAAAATGGAATAAGTCATATATATTTCTTTACAACTTACCTTTTTTTTTAAAATTTTTTTGAGACAGAGTCTCACTCTGTTGCCCGGGCTAGAGTGCCATGGCATCAGCCTATCTCACAGCAACCTCCAACTCCTGGGCTCAAGTAATCCTTCTGCCTCAGCCTCCTGAGTAGCTGGGACTACAGGCATGCACCACCATGCCCGGTTAATTTTTTCTATATATGTTTTCAGCTGTCCAGTTAATTTCTTTCTATTTTTTCAGTAGAGACTGGGTCTCGCTTGCTCTTGCTCAGGCTGGTCTTGAACTCCTGAGCTCAAACGATCCTCCTGCCTCCCAAAGTGTTAGGATTACAGGTGTGAGCCACCACGCCTGGCCACAACTTACCTTTTTAACATGAAAATATATCAGGGCCATCCAGCTACTTGTAGGATTCTCATAAGATAAAATGTTATGCACATACTGAAAAATAATCATGGAATCTTTCATTCTATAAACCTAGCAATTCCTAAAGATAAGTCTCCCCAGTTTAATTATTGTTCTAGTGGGTAGAGATTTTGAATACAAGAAATGTTGAAAGTTTTATTAAATATTCATCTGAAAGTGGCAGAAGAGGCATAATCTGGGGCTATCTTTCAGGTTTCAACTTTATTGTAATTTCTTCAGGAAGTGTTCCCTGATACCCCTGACCAAGATTGTCTTCTCTTATATGTTCTAAGATAGAACCTTCTATTTGTTCTTTCTTATATTTACTAGCATAATATTAATAAATTATTAGTTATTAATAAACTGATTATTGGCCATCTTTGTGTCCATTTATTTCATTGCCTAGTATATGCTTGACAGATTTAAAAAGGCTGAAAAATGAATGAACAGGAAAGTTTTGTGGGGGAGGGGCGGTCATACAGCTGTTGAAGTCTGACGCAGTGGAGTGGGAGTGGGGATCAGAGTCAGTGACGGGAACGTTGCATTAGGGGTGCAGAGACTGGTATTTTCCTTGTGAATTTGTGGCAGTTAATGTTATATTCCTTAGCATTTTAGGACTATAAGCTTCTTTTATTGGTACTCTCAGAAATGATTAGACTCTTGGTAAGAAACTCACAGTAGCCAAATGCATAGGGATATTGTTAATTTCAAACAAGAGGCTGTCCCTTTAAAGCATCCCCATTACCCGTGTTGAGATATGTGAGAACTTGAAGTCATTCTCAATTGATTGTTTAGTGAGCATATAATTAGAACAAAAGGAAGGTGATGATCTTGAGGCATAGTTTATGTAGGTTGTCATGTGATCAGCCCACAACAGAGAGAAAGAAACTTTTTTAGTGACTCAATTGTTGTCTCTGATGTACACAGCACCACTTCAGCCTTCTCACCCTTTAATAAGAGTTTCAACACTTATCATACACGATTTATCCGTTTGTGTCAAATGCACCAATTAAGCTTTAGCAAAGTATTATAGATCTTGTAGATATTCTATCTCCTCTTATTGTGTGTTGATTTAATTTGTTTAACTCTTAATTGCATTTTTTTTAATTGTTGGTTTTAACTGGTTGCAAGCAACAGAAATCAGTAAGTTAAAGAAAACGTAATTTATTGTAAACACACTGAGGTAGCTCAATGAAGGGAAGAATGAGTCTAACAATACTGCTTCAGGAAAGGCAGGAACAGTGCCAAATCTGGGGACCCCCGTAGTGAGCCTTTTGAACTGGAAAGCCATTCCAGTAGTGTTTACTACATTGTTACTCATTTAGTTCCAAGTTCATGGGTGTGGGTGAAGTAGATCTCTGTTGTCCTGTTTACTTCTGACTATAATATTAATAGATAAAAGTCAAGGGAATCTAAAATAAGAGGCACCTAGTAGTAGGAATTGAGGAAAAAATATTTTTAAGTGGTAAATTTGAAAGGACGTGGTAGTTAACTGAGTATGAAATAGGAAACAAAAGGATAAAGAAAGAAAATGTTAACTTTTACATTGGGAGAATAGTGATTGGGAAATTAATGAGGACTCCAGTAAATTTGGAATATACTGTGCTTTTTTAGGTGGAGGGGATTGTTATATGTTTGGCCTTATGCATATTTGAATGTATCATGACGGTGAGATAGCCCAGTTAAGACTTTTAAAGGTAGTTGTGAAGATAAGACTGGAAATATAAAATCAGTGTTAGGATAGCTATGAGAATACACTAACTTTCTCTGGAGTTAATTTTGTGTATCTTGGACTCCTTTCATTTCCTTAAAGCTAGAAACCAAGTCTTAATCATCTTTCCATTTCCTAAGACTTAGCACTTAGTAGGTGCAAAAAAAAGGCATTGGAACATTGAATTGATGCCCAGAGAGAGAAGAGCAGAGTGCCAAGAGTAATTTCTACTTTCTCCTGAAACTAGTTCAAAATTTTGACTTCATTTTTACGGATCTGCCAGAATAAACTTATTTTAGAGGCTACCAGAGAATTCATCTGTACCACTTATTTTCTCCAGTCAGGTTTACATGATTTGGAAAGGCTGTTTTCATTTGCTCTCTCTTGGTTGTTGGACTTACTGCATTACAGATGCTTAAGCTTTAACATTAGCATCTTGGGAGAAAACAATGGGAAATGCGTTTTAGTTTGAGTTTTCCTTTAAATATGACCAAAAAAAAAAAATCTGGAAAGATAGCATCCCAGAATATTTTTGCTTACTCCTCACTACTTAATCAATACTTCCATCAGTAGCGAGAGACATAATGTCTTACTTCACACTGGAAGTAGAAACTAGGTTAGACATCCTGATAACAAGTGACTGTATTGTGGAGATGGATAGGGATGGATAAAATATAGATTCTATTTGGTTTCATCTTAACTACATTTATTCTATCTCCATTTTATTGCCCATTCATTGCTCTATGTCAGTTCAATTCTATTCTATTTCAGCTTGAGATACACACACAGTATAATGCTAGACATTTTCAGCCCAAATCATTTTCTGATCTTGTCACCAGCTAAGTCTTCTCTTCTTATGTATTTCAAGTTTCCTGTAGTAAATCATAGTAAATTTGGACTCCTAATTGTTTTCAACTTGTAGACTTTAGACTTTAAGCATTTTATTAAAAGTATAATGCTATATAATATCTCAACAAGGGTTACTACTTTATAATTATGTTCATTGATAGGAAGGTTGATTCTGAAGGCAATTTAGTGACTTGCATAAAGGTATAAAGTGATAGCTGAAAGTTGGGCAGAATGATCAAATCCCTGTATAAAATGGTTTTTTATTAAATGTAGTACAATTTTTGATGGGTAGAATTATTAGACTGTTTAAATAGATTATACTCTTCTGATTTGGAATTATATTTGTGGAAAATGCCAACAATTTGTTTTTCTAAAATTTCATTGGTCTTTGATAAAACACTTTATAATTTTTCTTCTATCTTCAACTATAAAATAAAATTATTCACTTTTTTCCATCAAATTCTCTTTCTTATGTTTCAATAACAGCAAAACTATTGAGCATTGTGTAGCACTGTGACCACTTTATATGAGATAGGTATTCTTAAGTTGATTTTACAGAAGAGGAACCAAGTCACGTAAATATTAATTTATTTGCTCAAATAGTGGCATTAACATTTAAATTCAGATGGTTTAATTCCAAACCCTACATTTTTGACCATGATTGTGCCTCCCATTTCTGAGATAGTTGTGTTTGGTATATGCATGGAAGGCATAAAGAGAAACATCACAGTTTTATGAAGCAAAGATTTTTTTGTTCTAGCCTGCTATGAGGGGTGTTCAACTAGAGGGCAGCTGAATTATAGTAGCTATCTTTTATTGAGTATTTTCAGTACTGTAAACCCATCCATAAAACAATGCTTCAAAGTAGATATTATTTTCAATCCTCATATAAGGAAGCTGAGGCTGAGGAAGATTATATAATTTCACTTAAGATAGTAGTTGTGAATGGTAAAGTCAGCTGTTAAACTAACTTCCAGAAACTTCCTGCAGCATCACAGATACCGCCTCTATTTGTTTGTGCCCCAATTTCCATTCATACTCTAGTTCTATTACGTATGTATCTGACAACCACCTACTTCAAAATCAACTGGGGAGCTTGTTAAAAATGCAGATCCCCAGCTCTGATTGTGACAATTTAGATTCAGTAGATCTGGTGTGTGGCCTGAGAATCTGAATATGCATTTTTAACAATCATTTTTTGCACATATTATGCACAAGAGCTTGGATGACCACTGCCTTTGTTTTTTTTTTTTTTTTTTTTTTTTGAGACAGAGTCTCACTCTGTTGCCCTGGCTAGAGTGAGTGCCATGGCGTCAGCCTAGCTAGCTCACAGCAACCTCAAACTCCTGGGCTCAAGTGATCCTCCTGCCTCAGCCTCCTGAGTAGCTGGGACTACAGGCATGTGCCACCATGCCCGGCTAGTTTTTCTATATATATTTTTAGCTGTCCAATTAATTTCTTTCTATTTTTGGTAGAGATGGGGTCTCACTCTTGCTCAGGTTGGTCTCGAACTCCTGAGCTCAAACAATCGGCCCGTCTCGGCCTCCTAGAGTGCTAGGATTACAGGTGTGAGCCACCGCGCCCGGCTCACTGCCTTTGTTAATATCAGAAAATGTTCATGGGAGCAGTATCTTTTAAAAATCTTTATCTTATTTACATCTTGCTTATGTATTTTGAAAAATACCTGGTAATATTACCTTAAAAACTCTTGCCATGTCACCAGTTGAATAAAACTACAAAGCCAGAAAATTCTTCAGGACATGACTTAAAATTTCTGGTTTCTTACATAGGAAAAATGATGACAGAAGGTACAACTCGTCTGCAAGTTGAGAGATCATTGCCTTGGGGCTGAAAGCCCCAGGGAATCAATTTTAGCCATAGTGGGCAAAGACAGGAGAAAAAGTGTGAACTCTGCAGAACAGATAATTCCCTGTTCAGTTTGTGATTTTGAACAGTTCTCTTCTGCCAGCCATTAGCTCCTATGGTTTCTATTTAGCATTGTGTAATGGTCTTTCAATTGTCAAGTGATTTACTAGTTATTTTAGGATTTCTATTTCTTTGGTACTTATCATTCCATGCCGACTGAAAAAGTGAACAATAAAAGTAATCAATTGGGAACATTTTAATGAGGCAGTCCAATCCTAAGCTTTGCATTCAAGTATTTGTTCAAATTTGAGGAGGTTATGCCCACAAGCTCTGTTTAGCTTGGCCTAACCGATGAGAAAAGAGAAAAAAGATTAGAGAATTTCTGGTAACTTTGAGCTGTAGAAATAAAGGGTGTTTATGGGGAGGAATTTCTAGTTGAATCTCTCTGGACAGAGGTGCTTAAGTTGTTCATAGTTGTTCACAGTCCACCACCAAAAAGGATCTGGAAACAAGATTATAATTTAACCTCGATATAAGGTAAAAGTTTAGCTATGTTATAGAATGTTCTGAATGTTAAAATGTAAGCACAAATGGATAGTCATAACCCTCCTTTTTTGTTTTTCTGTGTGGCATGTACCTTTCTAGACTGCGTTGTTCTTCTGAGATGGACGCCCTAAACATAATTTTCTTGGTTATTTTCTGGAAAAATGTACACTTCTACATTAAGTTAGCAGCTCAAGGTCCCTCGGTCAGTGAGACCGAGCTTTTCTGATTGATTCACTGGACAGTCTTCTAAGGATGCAGAGTTCCCTTAACTCTGAAAATCCCTCAATTCTTTGGCATTCTTATTTAGTTAGATCCCTGATTAGCACTACATTTCTGCATCATCGTTTTTATTTAGAGTCCTTGGAGTGAAAGTTTAAGCATTTCATTAGTCTTGACTAGGTCACAAAGACCTACAAGGCATTTTAGAGAGTGTTTAAATAATTTTGAAGGGTTATAAGAGAGCTCCAAACTTTAACATGAGGCAACAAGGTCTGTACCATTGCCAAATTTCAAGAGAAAAGGTTAATTAGTCTTTGACCTTGGAGTCATTTGGAAGGGGAATATGTTACTTGGAAAGTATTAGATTAAAAATTATTCTGAAGAATGAAGAGAGAATCTGATAAAATACTACAAGAATGGCTTTATACTTAGCAGTCCTAAATTCTGAATTACTCTTTTGTTTTGAAATAGTCATACATAAATCTGTAGATTTTTCTGTTTCTTTACTGTATCCTGTTAGGACTAGGGTGGCACTAGAAAGCGAACCTGTGCATAAGTAATAGCCAATATCTATGTCTGGCTTTTTAAATTAAAGTCTGTTAGGTCAAGAAAGATAACCAAATGCTTTAGATTTTCAGGTAGTGGTATATATCCTGATGCTCAAAGTTCTGAATTGTTCTATTAAATTAAATTGCTTAAGTTTAGTTTGAAATTATTCATTTAAAACTTTGGTTTAGGAGGTAACTATTTCTAAATAAACATATGTGTTTACCAGTGAATTCAGCACTTGTAAAACAGTTCCTATTTATGGTGCCTTATGTATATCTAGTCAGCAGTTCTACCAACCTGACTGAGGGCTAACTCATAATCCAAATGGGAAGTTGTTTTCTTATTTTTTATGAGACAGAGTACTCAGTTTTAGAGATCATACTCTGATTGTCATGAAGTCTTCCAGGTTAAAGAGGTCCTCAAGAAGGTTATTCTATAAGAATGTGGACAGTGGGTAACACCACGAGAACACGTGACCATTTAACTTGGGAAATGTGGGGAAGAGCAATGGTGAGGACAGAAGAAAATCACTCTTCCAGTGTAGGATTTTCTTGTAGAATAGTGTGACCATGAAGGACGGGGAACTGCCATCTGACGAGGCCGGCCACCATCTTCCCCGCGCTACTTCTCTCCTTCATGTGGATGAATCTTATGGACTCAAACAAGACCTTAAGCCATGGAAAAGGTTTCTGGCTCTCTAAAGGCTTAAATTTAGGTACAGTAAGAGGTTTGGAAAATGGAACTCTCCCATGAATAGAGGGTCTTGAGATTGCGGAAATAATAACAACAATAATAATTAGTGGCTAATAGTTCTTTAACACTATATGCTAGACACTGATGTAAGTAGTATACCTAGCACTCATTTATTCTTCACTACCACCTATGACATAGATGAATGTCATAATTCTAATTATATAGATGGGAAACTGAGACACAGAGAAGGTAATTAGGCAATTTTCCCAAGTCCACACATTTAGTAAGTGGTGGAGCCAGGATATGAACCAGGTAATTGGGTCCTGAATCTGTGTTTTCATCTAGAACCTTCACAAAGGAATGAGTTTCCTAAGACATATATGTACCAATTGAAGCTGTGCATGTCTAGATTCATAGGGCTGGAAGTGGTGGTAACAGGTTATATATATCTGGCTCTGAAAAATGGTGAAAATTCATTTATTTTCTGGAAATGAATCACTGTGAGTATTTCCTAGCTTTGCAATTTAGAGGATTCTTGGGTTATCTCTCTGTCTATTTCTGGAAAGAACCTGAAGGGTCATGCACCAGACTGTGGCCTACCAAGGGGGATGAATCAAATGATCATTAATAAACACTGTGGGAGCAAGTCTATTTCAGAGTCATCAGGAATGATCCTTTGTTCCTCTTTCTCTTCAAAGGAAAGCCGGTGAGAAACAGGGAAACCAACCACTAGAACTCTCTCCACCTGGTTTAATCAGACAGTGAACTGTTGAATTAAGGCAGTGTCCTTAGCTGCCCTTTGTTTACTGCTCCTTGATCAGTCAAAGCGTGATTTGAGTGATGGAGCCATGTTCAATGTTCCTGCCACATGTTCTGATGAGTTAGCACTCTGCTGCTGCTGTCACACAGCTTCCTAAAAGAAGCGTTAAGATACCCTGTGGGGAAATAAGCAATGTTTCGACGGCAAGGAGACTGCTTGCGGAGGGGCTGCCCGTGGATGCACATGTTGCTTAGGCATGCGGCCAGCCCTGTAGTGATTGATGGATTCTCTGCTCCCTTCTGGTGTATCTTCACGTGTGCTGGGAAAGGGATGAAGGGCACCTTTGAAAGAGGAGGGACCGTAATAATCACTTCATCTTTCTTCTGCTTAATGCAGACTCACTCGGAAAAGATAAATGTCCACTCTTGTAACAGCTACCAAAAATCATTACTATATATTGCTGTGGGCCAGATTGGTACATTTCTAGGATTGTTCCACTGTGGCAGCTATTGACTTTGATACGTAGCATTGATTGCACATTTTTGTTAACTTGAAAGTATCTTAGAATCAATAGGTAGTAAGTTTTCAAGAGGTCTCGATGGATCTGCTTTACATGGAAATACATAATTGAGAAAACATTGTGGTGGGTTTAAAATTTACAGCCATATCTCAGGTGTACAGAAATGGAACTATTTTTCTATTACTGAACTTAGCTCAAGTCCCTGTTTTTTCAGTTGACTGAAAAGTGTTACTCTTGTCAAGTTCAACTTAATTTAGTCACTTCCAGTTTATGTAAATTCTAAATTCTCTTCCTGGCCCCTTCTTTGATTACTTCTAGAGATGATCTAAGTTACTGGGTGGCTCATTCATAGGTCAGCCTAGTGTTGGGAGGAGAGTCTTATTTCTTGGGTCTTCCCCAGTCTTTGCTGGCTTCTGTTGAGGCATAGCAGTTCTCTTCTAGCTCGTGGGCCTCATGCGAAGCGTTTGGGCTGGATGTTCAGACTCCACCCCTCATGCCCTAATTGTTGCCCTCTTCAGGTGACAGGCCTTCTCAGCGCTCTCTGTCTCTCCTCAGGGGTTGCTCAAGAAGTCATGGCTGCTTTCTGTGTAGAAAGTGGACTCTGGTACTCTAGGAGTCTTCCTCCAGCTCATCTGTCTGAAATTTTCCCCAGCTGGTAGCCCTTGTGCCATACTGCTTTGGTGCCATGCGGAATGAGGAGTTTTCCTAAGAGCTTGCAGTGTTCCCTGGCTATACATTGAGAACGGGTTAGGCAACCACCCACGTCAGTATGCTACAATTTGCTCAACGCCCCAACCCCTCCCTGCATTAAAGCCTTTTATCTACTTTTTAGTATTTAAAAAACTTCATGTTTCATCCCTTAAGTTTTATACTATAAATACTATGCTGAGTCGTTTAAGCTCTGTCTCATTGGAACCCATAAATCCTTTTTCTCACAATAATACCTGAGAGCCTTGCTTTCCAGACTCAAGTCTTTGCTACTGGCTTTAAAAAAGCCAAATTTGTATAACAAAGTTGAGGAATAATAATGCGATTGTTGTATTTACTCTCTCCTTTGGAAATAAGGAATGTTGTTAGATTCAGCAGGTAGGGTAGAAAACAGGAAGGACTCTTGGGGAAGAAAAAACAACTCTTGGGGAAGAAAAAATCAGTTAATATTTCAGAAATATTATCCCAGCTATAACTTTTTCTTTTTACAGCATACACTTAAAAAAAAAATCAGTCTTTCCTCCCTTTTTCCTTCTCCATTCTTTGATAAAGACATTGAAACTTCCTTATTATTGGGTGAAGTTCTATGCAACCACAGCTTAACTCTTGCTTTCCCAAGGCAAATTGCTGACCATCTATAGACCACCTAGAGTGAGCACTAACTGTGAGGGAGGTGTATTACGATCTTTATTTCTCAGATGGAGAAACTGATTTGGAAAGATTACATCCAGGTTTACTCAGCTAGTAAGTGACAAAGCTGAGATTCGAGCTCAGGTCTGTTGATGTCATACTGCCATTTCCAGTGCAAGTCTATTTCAGACTTAGACATCCATTACTAAATCCATCCTAAATAGCCTACATGCAAATTAAGTCCCTATGAAAAGATTTCATGTGTATACAATTTTTAAAAACTCCATACAATTTTTAACTTTGAAAGAATATCAGTTCTCTGGTTACTAATAAACTCAAATTTTTTTCTGGATCATTTCGAATATATATATTCTGACTTAAACAGCATTTAGGTACTTTGGATTTAAATCTAGAGGATTGACAATCCCAAATGAGCCGGTAGATCTTCAAACAACACTGGAACTACAAATACCCTCTGTGGGTATCTACTGTCATAACACTTCTGCAGAGAACAATTTAATTTCCCTAGTGAATCTTATAGGGAGAAAAAACATAAGAACAAATTGTTGGCTGGAAACCTTGACAAATTTTTAGAATACTTCTTAAACTAAAGTTAAATAGTACAAGATAAATAAACATGAAGAGAAAAAAGCCCATGTGGTGACTTCACTGTTTCAAGTGGTAGAAACATTAGCAGTTGAAAGTCTGTGACAAATTTATATCATATTCATGAATGCGCCAGAAACCCAGAAAGATAAAAAGTTCACCATTCCCTTCCTTAATGATACCAGACGTATTTTAATAGGAATTTCTTAAACTTTTGTACTTTGAAATGCTGATAAGCTGCAGAAGGGTATTATATATTATATAAAGATGAATTATCTGTTTTGGATTTCTACTTCCTCAAGTAATCACCAGGTTCAGTTACAGCACATTGCTAAGGGGTTCATTTTCAAACCATTGAGTGGTGAGAAGGGCTAGTGATAAGGGAAGGGGGAAAAAACCCAATTATAATTGGTAAAACTCTTTCCATGTGCATTTTGTTGCTGTTTTCTTTTGCATTTGCTGTGTCTTCTGGCAGAATGACAATTCAGTCTGGTAGGAATGACAGGCATAGGGTTAGTAAAGATTTTATGCACAGTATGGTGAGATCACCCTAGCATGAACTGCCATTCTCCTGCAGAGGTGTTCTGCCACACATAAATAACATAAATAACACCTGCCAAAACAGCCCTCTGAAGTGTTGAGCACTGACATACCCGAATGTTTCTGAGCTGTTACAACAGTACTGTTCAGCTGCTGTTCAATTGCAGTCTTAATCAAATATGATACCCTAATTCCAGGGTAGATGGATGTCTTAACCACCCATTTGTTGTAAGCTACCACATTTCCCTGAAAAGTGTGCCATTTTATATGGAAATTATAAAGCAGCAGTGATTATTTTAAGATCAGAGCTGATGTGTTTCATCAGGTACTACTGACAGATGATGCGCTCATGCTTAGTCTAGCCTTGCACAGAGACTACAGTAGTTTGTTATCCTACAAAATGTGCTGTTTCCTCTTCTACGATATTCCCCAGTGCTATTAATTTTTTCATGCTGAAAGAGTAACACTGTATTATAATTATAGGGTATATACAGTGTGATTATATATATGAGTTCTCTGCTATACAGACCAGGTACAATGCTAAAACTTAAATGTATAATTCTTAATTAACTGCATTTTTCTAATAATGAGAAATGGATTCTCTTTCCATAAAATATGAATCCTGTGATTTTTCTGGCCTTGGTGATAGCAGCATCATTCATTGTCTTTTCTATGTTAGCCGTTTTTGTTTGTTTGGACAGGATTTGAAATAGGAATAGAGATTGTATAATTACATAGTGAAATTATCTTCAAAATTAATAAGGTGCCATTTTCAGATTTTCTGACTTGTCCCAATATGTTATTCAAGTTTAAAAAGCCATTATTAACTTTATAAGGGCCTATAGTTCCTATTGTAATAAAGCCTGTGTCCTTATTTCTTTCAATATATATGCATATATACACATAACTATAATACCACATCTATTTTTTTATATTACAGATTGAACAATATGGCCCAAAATGGAAGTTCAATTTGTTTTTAAGAGAAATCAGGAAAATCCGATTTTATAATAGCTGAACTTTTTCAATATAGTAAAGTGAGATATACTTATTCATTTTCATTTCAATAATTTACATCCCATTCTTTCATTTTCTAATAGAAATTATCTTATTTACAGAAACTAGTTTTGTTTGTATTAGCATTCTTGAGATAATGACATTTATCCCTATTTAATTACTATTGCATAATTAAAAATCAGTCCTTTGACATCCAGTGGGATTGTAGGGCTACATTGTGCAACTTATTAAATTTCAGCATTATCCAGTACAGTTACTTGCACTTTCTTATAATTTTTGTAATATAAGCATATTGCAGATAAAGTAGAAAATAAAAAATATTGCATATCACCATACTTTAAGGCCACTATTTTTTACCATCATATATTTTATCAAGTTTTAGTAACATGAGTAGTACATTGCTATATTTTCAATGTGAAAAAATTAAAACATTACAAATAAGGTTAAAATCTTCTCCCTATGATAAAAAAAAAATCGTTCCCCCTACCAGAGGAGAAATTGATTGCCAATTTGATAATATCCCTTTATTCCGTTTTCTAGTCAGTTACAGATAAAAATTGTATAGTATCAGTTTGTGCACATGTGTTTAATTAATGTTATACTATGCATATTGTTCTAGGAGTTGCTTTCCTCACTCGCCAGTATGTGTTCGAGCTCTTTCTATCTAGACTCCATCACTAATCAGTAGGGGAACCTTAAGAAGATAATTTGCGGACCGGGCATGGTGGCTCACGCCTGTAATCTTAGCACTCTGGGAGGCCGAGGTGGGCGGATTGTTTGAGCTCAGGAGTTCGAGACCAGCCTGAGCAAGAGTGAGATCCTGTCTCCCGAAATTAATTGGACAACTAAAAATATATACAAAAAATTAGCCGGACATGGTGGCCCATGCCTGTAGTCCCAGCTACTTGGGAGGCTGAGGCAGAAGGATTGCTTGAGCCCAGGAGTTTGAGGTTGCTGTGAGCTAGGCTGACGCCATGGCACACACTCTAGCCCGGGCAACAGAGTGAGACTCTGTCTCAAAAAAAAAAAAAAGGAAGATAATTTGTGTGCCTCGGTTTCCTCATATGTGAAATGAGAATAACAGGACCTGCCTCACAGGTCTGTTGAAGGATGACATGGGTTGATACCTGGAAAGCACTCAGAACAGAGCCTATTATATAGTAAATGCTGTGTCAGTATTTGCTCTTATTCTCATTACATAGAGATCTGCCTTAACCTTTTAATCTACTGCAAAATAGTCCACAAATTGGCATGCTGCTCTTTGTTCAGTCATATCATTATTAATTACTTTGAAGCAAGGTTTGGAATTACCCTTAGCAGGCTCAAATGTGCAAAGAAAATGCAACCGTTTTTTTTTTTTTTTTAAATGACTGATCTGATCTATTTCACCTATTTAAAACTGAACTTTACTCTGGTGAACGTTGTCTTGAGTCCAGTGCTGCATACAGTTCAAATACTCCCTTTAGGTAACTCTTCCCCTGCTTGGTTGGCTTGGGCAGATGCTTACTTTTTCCAAATTTGTCTGCTCACCCTATTCCTCTCCAAGATGGCATCTGGTTGTTTGGCTTACATGATTTGGTGGCGGAGAAGGGTAAAGGTGCTCAGACTGACATAGTGTCCTCTGGATCTTCCCTGATGTCTACAGAGGGGCTGGGCTGCTCTGCTGTCTATGCTGGTCCCTGATGTGGTATTATGTCCCATCTGTCCTTTGGGGTAATACTGGTTCTGGCCATTTGTCCCTTGTGTGAAATTATCTGTTTGCAGTGGTCTTTTCATTTTGACTCCCAAGACTCTTAATTCCTCCGGTACTCTCAGAACCTCTGTATTGTCAATGTGAGGACTTGGGCCATTCTGGGTCCCCACTTTCCAGGCCCTGGGATGCCACGGGCTCTATTTCAGAGGTGTATGTATCTGCTGGCTTGCTGCTGTCATTTTTGCTACACCAATTCTTTACTTCCTTTAAGAGTGGTCCTGAATCAAGGGCTGGGAGTGGGAGTGGAAATAAAAGACGCTGATCTGACTCCTGTATTTCCATTCTTTTTCCTGCAACCCCGAATCTTAGAAGTGGTAGACTCGAGCCTGTCTACTTCTATGCCACATCTCTTTCTACCTTCTACCTCAATGCCCAGCAATCATACTAGGAATGGTTGGCCTCATTGTGATGTGGAAGAATGCTATATAATCTGAATCCTCTAGGCTGAGTTGTGATAAGTTGATAGCAGTTTAAAACTAAAAAAAAATATCCTTTCTCCCTGGACAAATCTTGCTTTTTAGGACTGCTGTCTTGTTGCAAAATCTCATTGGTATGACAGAAAGATGAATATTAACTTTTTCTTTTGCTTTGCATTCCTGTTGTAATAATCCTAAACCACCCTAAAACAAATAGATGTGCTTGTGGAGAAGATCAGTAAAGAGAATTTCAAAAGAGGAAAGAACATTAATACATTTAAATATTATTCCCACTTGTTCATTTAAGCTACAAGGAATATCTATCACTCTATATATGCATCTATCATTTTGTGCACGTTTTAGTATTTCTCTAAGTTACATACTGAGAAATGTAATTGCCTCACGGTATGCACATTTTACATTTTACTGTATAATGACAAATTGTGCTACAAAGTGACTAGACCAATTTATACTCTTGTTATGAGTCATTGAATGTATCCTTTGCTCACCAATGCCAGACATTTTACATACCTTATTCTATTTAAATTCTCTCAACAACTCTCCACAGCAAGTGTTATTATTCCCATTTAATACATGAAGAAACTGAGGCTCAAAGAGTTAAAGCAACTTGCTCAAGGTCATGCAAATAGTAAGTGTCTAATTCAGGAACCTATTCTAACAAAGCATAAGAAGCCTACTATTTTATTGTTCCATTCTAGAAGTATGTCTCTATTTTGAGTTAAACTTTATAATATTGACTACTATTGTTTTCTTCTCATTCTAGTTAATAATCTGGATAAAACAGAAAATGATATTACAAATAGCGGATAAGCAATGCTGTTTCCTTAGTTAGTTCAAACACTTATTTAATTGTGGGGCAAATAGTTGACCTTACAGCTTTTTGACTCCCAGTCATTAGTTACACAGGAAAAGAGGAATAAAACTCAGGTAGATGAAGGGCTGAGCATGCAAGCAGCTTTATTACTGAGAATTGTGAGGCCTGAGGCATAGCCCCAAGACTGTCCAGAGGGACCGTGTTCAGTCTGCATCACCTACTATTACCAGCATCTTTATTGAGGCTGATAGAAGCGAATTTCTCAGGTCAGAAAACAGAACTTTTTCAGCTGAGTTGTGATATTTAAAAAATTCTCTTTTTGAGTCTCTTGCCTGGCCAATCAAACTGTCCTCCCAGAACAAACTGCTGGGTAATGAAATGCGTACGCTGTAGCGGGAGAGAGCTGTCCTATTTGCAGCACTGGCTCCAGCTCGAGGCACATCTCTGGCTGCTCCTTTCTATCTATAAGTTAAAGCAATGGCCTCGGCAAGCAGTACACTCTGTACAGCAGCTGCAACTCGTTATCGGCTTTGTCCAGAATAACAAACAGAACAAACACATTTTGCAAGGGCTTTTTCCCCCTCTTATGTAGAGAAGGAGGAATTAAGCAATCAGTGAAATGCTGATTGATCAGTTGTGCTGACTTAGAGAGTCCAAGGCCACATTAATACTATTAACCCCTGAAAAACAAAACCTAAAAAAATATTCTTAGAATTTTACTTAAGCCAATATTTTTGGGATGTGAAGGTGTAGATTTTTCCCAAAGGGAAAAATGGAAAAATATTTGTACTTCACTTAGCACACTTTATTCATCCAGATTGCTTTGTAGTGGAAGAATGGTTAATTGTTTTTCTAAAGATAATTCATGTTATTTGGCAGGTGTTGATTGACCTCAGAGTACCAGAGTTATGTGAACCAATTGCTATGATGCAAAACGGCTTTAGTAAATCATCCTCTTTCTTGCCTCAGCTTTGACTTTAGCCACCAGCTCCTGTGGCCATATCGAGACATCTCCTTACCAGAAACTGTACCACCTTCAAAATTTAAATATCCTTTTTTTGCCTAGCCCCATCCTTATTTTTTGACCTCATCTACTCAAGTCTTCCCACGGTAACAGTCCTCTGAGCATCCTTTTTTATCTAGCTTAAGATCTAGGGTCTACCATTATAATCATTTCCTTTCTAGATACCCTCAACTTCTACACCCCGATTTCTCACTAACTGGACTGGCAACACTCAAACCTTTAATGAGCAATCCTCCATCTGTATGCCAGCATTTACGTACTTGAAAATGGCTGGAGAAAACCACAAACACGGACATTGTGGTGTCACTATAAATTCACAGTCACTGATCTCAAACGCAAATCTAATACTACTGGCTCTCCGGCTGTGGTACTCTAATGAGAGCATGATCCTACTCATCAAAGGAATTATTTTAAACTTTCCAATCTGGAGTTGAAAAATGTACGTCCTACTTCATGATAAAGTAGAAACCATCCAGTGGCCATGCTCTCGTCTTCGCACTATGTATCAACAAACCTTCAGCAAGAGAAGTGATGTTTCATGCAGCTTCTCCTATCCTCCTGTTTCCAGGGCACAAACGTCCCCACTGCTTTCAAAAATCAATCCTTTTCCATGCTCTTTAGGTCCCTTCTTGTCTCACTTTCTCCAAGTCTTCACTTTTTGGTTATACTCTTTGTCATGCAAATTTACCTCCCCCATCACATAGAGCAGTCTTATCAGCCTACAAATATGTCCTGGTCACCTTTCATTTCAACAATAAATAAAAAAACAAAAAACCAACAAACAAAACCCTTCCTGGCTTCACAGTCTCATCCAGTTTCTATCCTTTTATTTAACTGCTTTTCTTCTCATGTTTTCTTCACTTTTTTATGTCCTATTCACTCTTTGATGTACTTCGATCTGACTTATACCTCCGTCACTTGAATACATTAAATATGTGGTCTCAAGTAAATTCTAGCCTGGGCCTGACCCACAGGGAGGGATTTGGAGCACAAACCACATGGCAGAGTCATCTGCTTTTGAGATAAGGGAGTTCGGCCCCTCATGCCCCTATAGTACAATAAGGAAACACGTCTCAACCAGGGAAAGTCTCTGAAAATGGTGTCAAATGTGAGTCATTAGTCACCAGCACTCACAGTGGCTGTGAAATGGGTGCACTGACCTCATAAATGGGACCTGGGCAGGGCACCCAAACAACAGGTGTACTGCAGTTGGCTTCTTATGTTGACTCACCTTATATGCAGTGCATCTCCATACAGTGATTAGCTTAATCTTTTCTGTAACGTAAATAAAATGGTTTTATTTTCCATGTTAAAATCCCTCAATGACTGCCTGTTCAACTAGGAATGACAAATCGGTATCTTAACATGTGCTACCAATCCTTCCCTCTAGGATCTGGGGTCTGATTGCCTCTCAGATCTCTCCTAGTCATACTCCCTGTCTTGTTTACCATCCTTCTGCCCCGCTAGTCAGTTTCTGGAGAGTCTCATCAATTCCCAGTTCAAAGCCTTCACACATGACTTTCCTTCTGGCAAGGATGCTTTTCCTCCCACATTACCCATTTAGTTAATATGTATCATTCACATCTCCACTTCCTTAGACGGTCGCTAACCACCCAATCTAAATGTTGGTTCCCCACGATTATTTTCAACAAAACAGCCCATCTTTCCCCTGCAGAGTTTGTAATCATATATTGTAATGAAATTTGTAATTATATATTGTGTGATTGATTACTAAGCTGTCTTAATACTCTGTTAAGCATCTCTCAGATGATATCATCAGGTTTGGGACCATGTCAGTTCATTTCACCATTGCCTAATGGAGTACCTGGTAGGTAATAAAACTCAACTTGTTGAATGAAAAAATAAATAAATGGATAAATAATGAATAAATTAGACATATGAAATTAGGGTGTCAGGAAAACAATCACCCTAATTTCCTAATCACCCTGATTTTCCTCTAAGTTATTTCTTAACAATTCTATGAAGGCTATTAACGTTGGGCCATTAGAGGTTTAATCAAATTGGTGTTCCTTTGGTGCTCCCTTCAGAGATCACAGGGCTTGATGGATAGTCTCTCATTAACTCATACACATCCCTGCCATTTTTGTGGCATTGACTTGCCCAGTTTTTAGAGAAACTGGGAAGTAGGAAGATTAATTGACTTGGCTAAGGATAGAATGAGATTGTGGCAGAGCCAGGGAGAGAGTTTGCTTCCACTTCTGGACTAGCTTAGGATGCTGCACAACTTGTTAGCAGTTAAAGAAAATACGCGAATATTGGGAATAAATCCATGTCAGTAGGTTTGTAATACTGGAAACTTCCTTCTGAAATGTAATACTGTGAATATTCCTCCTCTGCACACAGCACATTTGATGAGAAACACCTTTAGGCCAAGAACTCTTTTCATAACCATTAATCTTTCTCAATTTCCTTATGAGAAAATGAAGCACGCAAAGGTTAAATAACTCAGCCACCGTAATTGAATGAATTCATGTCAAAACTCAGCTCCAGGGTTCCTAGTTGACTTGTATAAACATACGGCTATGTTTTTCATCCTCATTTGAAGAACATTTTTATACATTTAATATTAAAAATGTTTGATTCTGCTGATTGCTGAGATTTAAACCTATCAAAGGAAGATT
Organism: Avahi laniger; assembly: GCA_963575035.1. Taxonomy (NCBI): domain Eukaryota; kingdom Metazoa; phylum Chordata; class Mammalia; order Primates; family Indriidae; genus Avahi; species Avahi laniger. The sequence continues at coordinate 20,755 of CAUYSK010118972.1, read as the reverse complement.
AATAGGAACAGGATGCTTTGTGTTCTTCTAGGGAAACATTTATATAACATTTTACTTAGCTGTTTATATATTACTTATACATGCAAATATTACTTAAAATAGTTTTAAAGTCATAAATTATTTTCAACTAGATTGAATTAATTTTCCTTCTACTACTTTGAGAGTGTAGGTATTCCTTGAAGTAAAAAATTATATTGAGCTTGAAGTATAAATGCAAATAAAATTTGCAGCATATTGTTACAAATCAATTTAAACTGGGGTGTAATATTCTGAAGCGTAATATCTTACGTAAAAGAATGGTTGTCATCTTTAATCTTAAAATGTATTTAAATATTTAAGACATGTATTTACTGAGTAAATATATTGATTTGGAGAATTTTTTTTATTGAAGTGTCTGGTATATTTTTTCCCATCATATTAATTCTAAGTCAGGTGACCTGGCAAGGCCTCTAATCCTATTGGTATTATAGTGTGACCTGTCTCCTGGACTTTGGAGCCATTTCTTTTCTTCAAAGGAGATAAGGAAAGGTGTCTTATCTTAGGTCTGGAAGAAACACGGAACCCAGTATCAAGGTAGTGGAGTAGTTATTTTCCCAGACATAGTAAGGGTTTTCAAGCCTGAAGAAAAAGATTAATCTCCTTAAAAAAGGACTTTGCTAACTTGGGCCTGGACATGGCAATCCTGTTTCCAGCCATCCTGTCTATAAGCTTTAACAGTCAAAAGTTTGTTTGCCTTCACTTTTATGTGGCTCATCTTTTTTTAGCTGTCCATATTCAAGATTTGGAAAAGAAGGAACGGTGGTGAGCTGAGTAATTCATTGGATTCTGATGAGGAGTTCTTGAGAAATTTTATTATTCCTGAGTTTTAAACCCTTGTAACTTTAATATAACATTGGTATGAACTTTACTTTTTTTTCTGCATTTTAGTAATTATGTTGTGGTATTCCTATTGGGTGTGATAGTAGCTATAGATCATAAATTTATAAATTATAGATTTATAATTTCATAATTTGGGGGAATTTATTTTAAAGTTCGCTATTTTTATATGATGCCTTATATTTATAGCATTTAATGTTAAGTCTAAATTCATTTTAAAATGCATTTTATAATGTATTTTATCTTTCATATGTTTTCAGAAAGCATTTGATTTTTAAAAAATATATTCATGTGAGATTTCACAATTTATACTTTATCTTTGTATTTATGTGTGTAGTGGATATTTACAATTTGTTCAGTGTTGATCACTAGACCTTTTAGACAATATTGGCTGGCAAAAATGTGTGATTCTTTTTTTTTCTCTTGAGAAGTTGTTGGATTTGAAATGATTCCCAGAGGGCGGGTCAACTCCTTTGGGATATGAAAGGTGACACGGAGGCTTTTTATTTTGTAAAGTGCATTAATAAGTGAACACATTTCATCCTGAGAGAGCTGCTAGAGAGGAATATGAATTTGGCTGTTATGTTTTGTGGGTCTTAAGCTTCTTAGGTTTTCAGTTCTTTTTGTTATTCTTTATTGTTCAATCTTGAGAGAAGAAAATATATGTTGTCTGTTTTCAAGAATAAACCTGAGTGGCTTTTTAAGAGTGAACTTTTGTGGGGGCAAGTCTGTATTCCAGTTTTATTTTTATTCTCTGGATTTAGCACCATGTTTGGCATGTAAAAGGCCTGCAGTAAATGTTGATAGAAGGAACTGGAGAATTCATTATTACTTATGGCCCATGAGAGGTCAGGGTTATTACTATTTCTAATTTTTTGATATTAAACAGAGACTAATTCAGGATCACGCAACATGAATAAGGCATAAAAAAAGCCTACAGCTTTGGAAAAGTGAACATATTGTATTTTTAGCTTCGCACAGTAGTCAATAAGCAGTGTTTTTAATGATTTTAACCAGGAGAGTATCAGTATGTGAAATAAGAGTATGTTAATAGTGTTAACTATATGATACAAACGAGATGTACATACATTCATTAAAAGAGTATGATTTCACATGGCTTTGAAAAAGTGACAGGATATAGACAAATTGAGAAAATTAACAAGTATTTGGCTTCAAATTTCTTCATCAGATAAAACATTGTATCATTTTAGGTTGGCTAAGTGATTCACTATCTGTTCTTTTTTAAATTACTCCTCATAGTTTTCTCTATCAACTCCATTTCATCAAGAGAAAACTTCAATAGACAGAAGTCGTATGGTCTTTGACACTACTGGCTATATGTCAAGCCACCGTGAGATTCAGTTACATGTTTTAAATGTATTGTTTTATAATCACACATTCTTCCTTGGACTCCTCTCTTACCTGCATGCCTTCTATCATGTCTTAAATATTTTTGCTGGTGAAATTCGTATGGCAGGATGAGGAAAGGGAGAGAAAGAATTAGTCGGAAACTGGGAATACTAAGACACTCTGGATTCTAGCCAGCGGCGGTAGCTGAAGGTGGTGAAAGAAAACCACAGCACAACTGGACCCTCCCGTGGCCCCAGTTCGTGCCAGGACTCAGGTTTGACCTTCAGTGTTTAAGAGCCATCTCAGCCTGTTACTATCCCTGCCCCGCACCGTTGTGTTTGCCTAGAAGCTTAGCCAAAGAATTTACATGCTTATAAATTCCCAGAACTGAAAATAGCTGTGTAAAAAATGGTGCTAAATGGACATATTTCCTGGTTTATTTTGTTCAGTTAATATGATAAAGTTTTATTTAAATGTAAACGTTATTTTAAAAAAGCACTTTTAAAAGACTGATTTTCATTGAAATTGATTTTGGCCTCTAATCAGAGAGTTAGCTGCAAAGGCAATTTGCAAAAATGCAGACAATTCAGAATTTAATTTGGGGTTATTAAAAGCTAATTCCCATATTTGAATTCTGTTTTTTTAGTTCACTGTAATATTTCTATTTGTTTTTAAATATTATCAAGACATACCATCATATTGGGGATAAGAAAAAAAATATTATAAAGACAAACATTGGGATATTTTCACAATAAAGAAATTTTTCATTTTTTTACCCTGTATATTAAGATTGAAACTAAAATGAAAGAATTATGTAGTCTAGTGAGTATCAATTCTTTCTGTTCACAGAATGATCTTTGGAGATGCTCTGATTTGCATGTGAATAAAAACTATACTCCTGAAAGACCCTTAATTGAAAGTATCAGTAACTTTCATTAGGTTTTAAGTCTTCTGACTTTATCATATAATAGAAAAATAAGAAAAAATTGTGTCTCATTAAAAGGTCTTTTAAAATATTTTTGTCTTTTGTTAAAGGCTTTTAAACTAATCAACATACCTAGAGAATATACAATTCTATCTATTTGCAAGTGTGGAGAAGAGTTACATATATTTTTAAAAGAAGCCTTAGTTTCTGTTGGGAGTGGCAATATTTTATCACTGGGCCTTTGTGTTCCTATATTATAACTCTGGTCTCTGAAAGTCCTGCATATATCTTTGTTTCAAATGTATGTGGGTTAAAATAAGAGAAATGTTGATTAGTCAATCAAGTACAAATTAATTATTTTAATTAATGACAGAAAAACAGACATTTATGGACAAGTGTATTTTTGGGGTCAGGGTCTCCAATGATTTGAAGAACACTGTTACCATTTTTAGTATAAATATTCTAACCTGGAAAGCCTTTCTTTTTCCAAGTTGCATATTGGTGTGCTATCCAGAGTTACTAACATAGTACTAATAATACTTCTATTGTGCAACTTTATTTCTCTCATTTATCTTACATTTTAGAATGTGTTTAAACATTCTTTTCATAAGATTTTTATTCTTACTGCTGGACCTCAACTTCTAATCTGTTGATTAACTTTTAAATACAAAATTTTAAAAATCTTGGCATAGTTTTCAACTTTCTGATACTTGGTCCTTTGATTTTTTAGTTCACAAAGTTTTCAAAATGTTCTCTTAAATTAGTCAATTCCCTAATCCAAGATCAATTAGCAACAACATTACATATTTTCCTCTTCCTGTCAGCTGAGAATGATCTTGATGAGGGCAAATATAGGTTAAAAATAAATGACATCAAATAAACAGTACCAGAATAAAACATTTAATTCTTCAACCCTCAAAGGCTTGTCAGGAATTGAAGCCCACGGATGCACTTTTGACTAATTGCTAGTAGTTTGTAGAGTTCAAGAATTAGGAGGTTGGCTTCTTTCTCTTTCTTCTTCTTTCTCCCCTTTTCTGTCTCCTTGTTCTTCTTTGTTCCCCTTCTCCAGAGCATCAGTTTTCTCCAAAAATTTTTAGCCTCTATAAAATAAGAAAAGGCACTCCTGCCCCTCTGTGACTCAATTCAGAAATCTACAAGTCTGGAGGAAGAAATAGCTATGTGGTCCATTCACAAGGAATTGCAATAAAATTTTAGGAAGATGGAACTAATGTTTGTACAAGCAGTGGTCCTGTTTCTAGGAGGGTAGAAAACATCTTCCTGGACCAAATTCCCTGAAAAATAGGAGGGCATGGAAGAAATCAGATTCAATATAACAAATGTGCTATAAAAGGGAGTGGAGTAGGAATGTGCGTAGGTGATTTGTTAACAAAAAATTCTCGATGTCATTCCAGTGTAAACTGCTGCCCCTTACTTCATGAAGTTGGTCACTTCAATACACGTTGCTCAACATCTGTGATCCTCAAAACTGTTTAATATAAAGAGAGTCCAATACTGTCCTGGAACCTAATCTGGGTTACTCCCCTCCACCTCCCCATTGCCAGGGTTGCTCTTTAGAATCTTGCAAAATCATTTGTGTTTACTCTTGACGAAAGTTAAGAAAACAAGCCCATCAGGCATGTTTGTTCAGTTCAGCATGTTAAAAGATGGTTTTGTCGCAATGATTATTATTGTGCAAAGGAGGCTGATGATGAATATTTTTTTTACTTTTTCTTAGAAGTATTTTACTAGTTAGAATGAACAATTGTCTAATGATTTAGTCATTCTATTTTGTAAAAATGTATGATGTAGGCATATTTAGGCCAAGTTTTAAGAAAATGCTTCAGCCATGATTAAGTGTAGAGTTTGATTCGTGTAATTGTTAGTTTCTTTACTATTTATTTCACCACTTACCAAATTATTTCTATTTGAAATGTAGTAATTGTTCAGAATTTACGTTTCTACACTGACGTCTACTAAACTCTTTATACCTAGTATTAAGTAACTCAAAAATAATGAAATGACCTTGGCTGACTTAGGTATTTTTTTTTATATCTATAAAACAAAGGAATTTTAAAAAAGATTTTAAAGATTTCATCCAATTATATAAAACTATATAATTTTTATATTGTCTGTTTGATGAGAATTTAGGCAATACATTGACAGATTTTTGATTTCCTTCAAAGACTCTTTCAGCAGAAAAACCTCCTATTTCCGGATATGCAATGTCTGATATATGGAAACTATTCAATAAACACTTCCTGAATTGGTTATCCTTTTAGCAACTCTAGATTTTATTTCTGAACAATCATACAAATTTAATGACATTAAATTACCCAGACTGTATGGTTTTGGAATAAATAACTTCAAGAAATAGGATATAAGGTAGAAAAATATAAAAAGTATCCTTTGATATTTTAGGTGAGTCCAGCTCAATGAGTTAGCCAGCTAGAAATGTGGGTCCCAGGCCAATTAGTTCTGCTAGGTAGATCACTGAAACATCAATAGTTTTATTTTTATTTAGCTGTCCTCCTTTCTTATATTATTTCTAACAATAATAAATCAGAGAAGTTATGGTTACTTTCTTCTCTCTCATTGTTTGATTTTTACTGAAGTTGTTACATTTTACTCATTTTTAGAAATGGTATAAGTATTTCTGAGTGTCAGAAATCTAGCCTCCGTTACCTCTACACTCATATATTCTTCCTATCAAGTTGAATCTTGACCAGCCCACTCTTCCCAAGGCATTCCATGCTGTTGCCTCTGTTTTTGCCTGATACAACTGACCTGCTGGAAGAGGATGGATATTGGCTAAGGGTTGAGTTCTGATCTCGGCTTTGCAATGTATTAGCTGTGTGATCCTGGACATGCCACTTAATTCTCTGGTACTCCTCACTATTATCTATAAAATAGGGATAGCATTAGCTACTTTCAGGGATTGCTTTAAAGATTAGCAAATAAGGCATGCCAATGTCTAGCTCAGGAAATCAACAAATGCCAAGTACCTCAACTTCCAGACAGGATTATATTATCATCATTGGAGCCATTAAAATAGATTTATTTAAATACCTATTTGTACTTGATAGCATAATAGCAAGTAGTATATATATCTATATATTTTCCTATGTAGACATAGACAATATGCTAATATGGTTATAAATTCTAATGTTTTAGCTTCTCTTATAGGATCTGTCTCATTTCTTAAAAGTTTCCTCTTTTATTTTTTTGACTTTTGGCAAGAGTGAAAGACTGCTCAAAAATGCTATATGACATGATTTTAAATTCAATAGTCATGGTCAAAATTCCATTTTTAGAATTTTAATTTAGTCAATATTTAATTTTCTAATGAACTTTGAGTTTCTTTTCTTAAATTCTACTCTAAATTCTACTTTCTATATATGGCTTTTATAATTACAGCTTACTATGAATAACTTTGGGCCTCTTGCTATGCTTTTTGGTTGTTAAATATGTCTTTTTGTTCATTTCCATATAATTGATCTTCCATAGCTTTTATTTGTAGCTTGCTTTTCTTCCTCTTTTTGGATTAATTTACTGTTGATCTCACTTTGCTTGAACTTTGTGTTTGACTGTCTTCAGTTTTCCAAGGACACTGAATTCTGAATCAACTTTCTAAGGCATTGCCCACTCCTCATCCCACGAATACACAAGAAGCTTGGTTAATTCACTGGCTAATTCAGTCTGACGTCTTACATTAGTATGCACCTAATGTTGGTCTAGAATATATACTCCATGCTCTTGAATTAGGGTGGATTTCCTCAAACATTTCTACTTGGTCTGCTGGTAATGTCTATTTTAAAGGCAGTATGGCAAGATTCACTCTTTATAAATACATGTTCCTAGTACTGACTAATCTCTTTTCTTTAAGGTGTTTTCAAATGGGGTCTTATAAATGATAACTTTTTTTTTTACTATCCTAGAACATAAATCACATGTGTCTTGAGTTGTAATGTGTGAAACCAATTTTACAAGGTCTCCTTTCCAGCTTCATTTTTCACTTTCTTTTATATCATTTCAACCTTTATGTTATCAAATGTTAGATTGATAAGGACATTCATCATAATTGCTTCTTCACTTTCTATCCCTCAAAATGCCAATTGGATCTTAATGAACATGTCTTACTCGATTGGATTTCCAAAGACATCTCATTACTTAAAAACACCGTCATCTAACAACCTGATATCTGTCTATTGTCATTATCAGTCATTGACATATTGGAAAAGGTTTTCAAACAACTTTAAGTCTTCTTCCTGACCAAACTTTATTTGAGGAATCCTTCTACCAGCTTGTCCTAGTTTCTATGATAGGAGAAAGTATGTGCCTTTTATAATATATGGGTATAACCCACACCATTTTCCCTCAAAGAATAGCCTTCTCTGTCCATATCCTTACTTGTGACAGTATTCCTTGCTCTGTTACCCAGGCTAATAAAAATCATAGAATAGAACCTAATTACTTCTGCCTATTGTATTCTATTTTCACGAATCCCTGCTCAAACACAAAACAGTAGACATTTCTTCAGGGTGCTGTTGCATGTTCTTTTACTCTGAATTTATTTTCTCTCCAGTCATACCTTGCTTCTTGCTTTCACTTATCTCTTCAAAAATAGACTTTATAGAATTATTGACAGTTCTTTTTTGATTTTTAAACTTCTGTATTTCCTCTTATGTTTATCTGACATAATTTTATTTATTCCTGCTTAAATAATCATCACTAATCAGGCAGGAATCCAGCATATATGCATCCATTTGTTCCATCATTTTTCCAGAAGCATCTCTTGCATGCTTGCTATATTAAAGACTTTTTGATAGATACATCACTTTCTCAGAATTGTTTCTGATTCATTGCCTAGGATGACATACTTCAAGAGGACAGTTGAAAATCTCTGTACCTTTGAAGAAGAAATCACTAACACCATTATTTTTTCTTCATTCCAAAACGTGAGGCCTTTATTCTCCATGATGTGCTGTTCTCATTTTTTTCAATTGGTAGCAGGCCCTCCTTGCTTGTGTCAGTTGACTGTACAAATGAAGAGGATACTTGAAATCAGTACATATACAGGCTGTCAATCATTGTCGCTTTATGTTTCCTTTAAAGGATGTTTGCTTGATTATTAATGCAAATGGATTAATGGGACGAAAAGATGTAGATAGCAGTTGACAAAAGAAGAATAGTACTAATTAAAACATATGAAAGTGTTCAACTTCACCAGTGATTTAAAACTTAAATGAAAGCAAAACACCATTTTCCGCACTAGTGCAAAGACAAGATAATATCTAATGTTGGTAAGGATGTATTGAAAGGCACATTATGTATTGTAATTGGTATGTAAATTGAGTATGCTCTCTTGGACAGAAATTTGTCAATATTGATCAAAAATGGCAATATTGATATACATTGTAGCAACAATTTCAATTAAGGTTTAAAAGGAACTTTATAATAACATCAAAGATACTTTTTATATATTATTACCTCACAAAAGCACAATGCAAGTTGATGAAAGTTTTCATAACTATGATCTGTGCATAGACATAAATGCTAGAAGAAAATAATACACATAAGTATTAACAGAGGTTATGTTTGTGGGGTGAGTTATTATCTATTTTTATGTATTTTAAAAATTTCTTTAAATATAGAATGAACTTAATAGTTGATATGTTATCATTTTCAATATCAGATATGTCAATGACAAACTCATAAGATTACTCTGAGGGATTTCAAAGGCTAAATGCTTCTATTTCTTTTGAAAAATGATGAATAATTGTATTCGTTAAAAATACTTTTCTCTGTCTCTGTCTCTCTATATATTTATTCCAAAGTATGCCTATCATTCATACACACACACCACACCCACACACATAGACTCTACATATACACACACACGTATGTATTAATACATATTCAAGGCATTTCCAATTTATGGAAGAAATAAAACACTTTCTCATCATTAAACGTAAAGGTATTAGAATGTTTCTTACTCCATCAAAATTGAGAAGTGTTGAGTTTTTAATTTTCTACGTGGGATTGTACAGAGGAAAATAGCCCAGTGTTGTAAACAGTGTTAACTATGGTAAATGTATCACTAGAAAGGAGGTCTAAATCTATATCAAATATTTCACTTTTCTGAGTGAGTGACACAAATTTAGAGGACCCTTAATGACCTGGTTCATGGAGAATGTATTTTCAATGCACAGAAGTCCCCAGGCCCTGTGTGTGCATGCGCACGGGCCTGGCACTCTGCTCACTCCAGTGCAGAGAGCTTCTGTGCGGGGAAAAATCATTTCAAACTGAAAAACACTTTCTTTTAAAATGCTTTGGGAAAAAAAATGTCTTTCATAAAAGCGTAGTATTTCCACTAAAGTTTTTTTACGTCTGACTTTAACGGTACCTACGGACCAACACTTACAGCCCCACTCCTTTGATCTATTCTAACATAAAGGCTCTCATTAATGCAGTATTTTTTTTCCAGTTTGGTCATAGATTTCAGTCTATCTTGAAACACAAATCTGACACTACTCACTCTTTTATTTATTGATCTTTCCAATCTCTAAGATGATTGTACAATCACAACAGGTGGATTTTCCAAGTCTCTAATTCAGAATAATTAACCAAATTTTCCAAATCTCTGCCCCCTCTGCCTTCATTCTAATGATTAGCAACATGGACCCTATCTACAGTCAGGACCCTTTACTGGTAAAGATGAAAGCCCATTAAAACTGTGATGTCCACGTTTCTCTCTAGCCTTTAGAGTCGCAGAATTCTATCTGAGGTTGCTGACATCTCTCCGGAAAACCATGTGCTCTTAGTCATGCTTTTCGGTCAACCATTATAAATGGTGACGAAGTCTTTCCTTTGTCAAGCTCTGGACTGCTCAGTATTCCCACTGTCATATTTAATTAAAACACAAAGAATGGAGTATACTGCAATGTTCATTGCATGGCACCTCTGGGTAATGGGATGATGACTGATTTAAATTTGTTTTGCATCTTAAAATTTTTCCATAATGAGTATATGTCATTTTTTTTTTAATTAAGGAAAGAAAACACAGTAAGTGGTGATTCTAAGTCCTCAGTTCTCCAAGTTGGGAGTTTTCCTTTTGCCAGCTTTATCCTCTCTCAATTCATTTTCTGTTGTCTTTCTTTTATACAAATTTCAACTTTATCTTTTGTTCAAAATACTTCATGCGTCATGAACACTATTTACAGATAAGGCCAACCATTCTAAGGCCCACAAATTCTGCCATGTTATGGCGCCTGCTCATATCTAGGCTGTTTGTTTCTTTAATATTCTCCATGATTTCATGCCTCTATGTTGTTGCTCATGCCATCTCTTTTGTTCTTTGCCCCTCCATCTGATTGACATACTTGCATCCTTCAGTGTAATGTGGTTCACCATATCCCGTACTTAAACTTCACTGCACATGCGTAAGGAAATTGATCGTCCTTTATTTTTCCCCCCATTTATTTAGTTTCCCATTGCATTTGGGCATACTTCCATGGCATCAATTATTTTATTAATTACTTATATACACTAGTATGAGACTATTTTGTTTAGCTTTCTATTACCAGAAACCGTGAAGTAGCTGCCCTCAGAGAATGTTTAAGATATATTAAGTAAGACAGAAGATTGAGCTTAAACTTTGTTCCTCTTAAAAAACAAAACAAAACACCCATCCCCAGCTTCATTGCAGCACTGGTTCTAAATCAGTGATGTTTACAATCTGTCATTCTATGTCGTCTTTTCTGTTACGGGAAGCCTTAGGAATGAATCTGTATCCCCTTTATTCCTGGGCCACCTTTGTAAGGGTGCCAAAAGATAATGCTGCAGTGCTGCCTGTTCTACATGGACACATGATTTAAGAGAGAGCTTCCACCAGCTGATGCGACCCTGTGTCTGATTAAACATGTGATTGAAGGGTTAAGTGAATTAATTTTTCTCAGGTTAAAATGTGAATGCTCAAGTTTTAAAAATTTTATATGTAATATTTTAATGACTAAAAAAAGTCTTCACTTAGGAATAATTCTTATATTAAAATGAGTGTTTGCCTTTGTTTCATGTACTTTTTGCAAATTTAAGAGACATAAGAGGGATATAATAGACTGCTTTGCTCCAGTTGTGTTTTACTTGATATTATTGATTGCTTTAAAATTTGGAATCTGGAACAATGCAGTGATTAGACTGTCACATGCTACTCTATTAACCCCCAAAATAATGTAGGTAGGTTTACTGCCTATTTGTAGAGGAAAGTTTATTCTGATGTCCTTTTGACTATATGTGGTTTCCATTGTCTTCTTCCAAGCAGAAAATGTCAAGGGAGGGTTCAGGTTTCTTTGGGAATCCAAAAACCTTTTTTGAGGCAAATTAAGCAAAACTTGTAATTCAAGTAAAAGCCTTTGATCCTTGGCATTATAAGAAAGTTGCTAGTCTTTCAGGTAAGTGATAATCCTAAGGTTGTCTACTATGTCTAGGTCATTCTATTGAGCTGCATAAGCAATTCCTTTGATAGATGACAGGTTTTCTACAACACCAGCATTATTTCAGCAGGAGAAGGTAGTATCTGATGTGTTGCAATTTGTATTATGAGTCCATGGAACAGTCCTGGACATTACCTCAGGAGGAGGGGTTCAGGGAAGGAGGAGCTGTGGCTGAAGACATTTAATGGCAGAATGAATGGAAATTCAAAGACCGCTGTGCAGTCAGCCTTAAACACTGACTGCACCCCTCAGCTTTCTTCCTGTTAATTAAAAATCTTATAACAAAACTCTTATAAAATATATATAATTTTATTTAATCTTAGTGACAAATCATCTTCAAAATGACGAGGATTTTGACAGCTTGCAAAGTGGTGAGGACACTGAAGACTGGTTTTGGCTTTACCAATGTGACTGCACACCAACCATGGAAATTTTCAAGACCTGGCATCAGACTTCTTTCTGTGAAGGTAAAACCCATTCATAATCATTGTTTCTGTTAACATCGCATGGGGTGTGGTTTAGCTGTGAAGCAAAGGCTTTCCTTATAAAGCAAATACAGTTTTGAACATAGTTCTGAAGTGCTAATTTATTAATATTTGCTTTACTATAGAACCTACTGATTCAGCAAATGCTCATTTTTATCTTCTCCGAATAAAATTACAGTGATTTTTATCTAATGTAAAAAATGGTCACAACTCCTGTGAACATGTAAAATGTAAGTGTACTACTGCTTGGAAAAGAAACATTTTTAAAAGCCATCATAACTCTTTCTGTGCTTAGACACTGCTGCTGATAGTTTGGGTTGAAAACATGAAGTCGCTTAAACGTGTGTGAGCCACCTCACATTATATAGCCTGTTAAGCCCCTATTCTGCAAATAGGGCTCACTGGAAAATTTTCTCCTTTAAAATATTGTTTTAAAAAATTTAGAAAATACCTATATAAATTTGATATTTGCAAGTCATCATGCAGACACTGCTCTAACTTTTCATTTTTCCTCTTAGCTGCTCTCTTAGAAGGCCAAATTTATTATTTTTCTTTGCAAATTAATACACTGAGGAAAATAGCAGTCGATAATCTGTCCCTCCAAGTGTATCTATAACCAAAGGGGCAAGTCCAGAAAGGAACATCAATCGCCCTTCTCCTGCCCTCATCAATGAATTATGAAATTCCTGTGGGAACCTCTGTCCCTTCCTATGACTTTATGAAGACATTTATTACCAGGGAAATCTGAAAGTACTCCATGGGAACTTTGCCAATGAATATCATCTTTGATGAATATAAAGTTTAAGTGATCACAGTGGCTTTATATGTACTGCTTCTTTAGTAGTAAAAGTTGTAGAATGTGAAGTAGAAAAAAACCCAAAATCTCTGTTGATATAAAAATAGGCTCCGGGACTTTTGAGTGTTCTGCTTATATTTTGTATGTTCACTGTGTTGACTAAAAATCTTCCAGATGCTTCCGCAACTTCTACTGCTTAGGTTGCTCAAGTCAGAATTCAGAGGGGTTTTAGCACTGACACCTGCAGGGCTAAGCAATACCACATATTCTTGTGGCCTCCAGGGATAAGCATGGGAAAGGGATGAGAGTAAAAGGACAGGAAGAGAGATGGAGACACAGAGACACAAGGGTGGGGGGGAGGGGGAGGGGAGAGACAGAGAGAGTCTAAAGATTCCAGGAGAAAGGAGAGAATACGTACGGTAGCATCAGTGGCATGTTAATGACTTCAGCCTTTCACATGGAGAAAATTCTAACAGGAGTATAAGAAACTGCCATTTTCAATTAAAAAATAAGCAGGAAAAAACATTTTCTTGGATTCAGTTTAATTATAGGAAAAGAACCAGAAAGGAGAACATTCTAAACCATCATCGAAGATATAGTAACTAGATATAAACTGTGAGAGTGGATATTTGGTTTTAGTTTAGTGTTAGCCATACCTCAAGGGTACTCTTATATCAGCTCAGAGAGAATAAAACAGTAGTGAAAATAATATTGCCTATGGTTATATGTGCCTTCTAACACTTCAAAGTTGAATCACTCAGAATATCTTTTTCTTCTCACTGAAGTAGGTGCGTAAGGATAAGTTTGTCTCTATCAGATACCAGAAACAGGGAAATTGACCACTTAAAATTGCATAGACATGACTGAGATTAGAAGCCAGTTCTCCAAGATCACAAGAAGTGTCCCATACCACACAACCACAACCACAACCACAACAAAATGTTCTAATTATGTGGACAGGCCACTATGAAAGCAGTTCTTTTAGCTCATGGTGACAGATCTGTTTCAAGGGTCTGCCACATTGCACAGCTAAGAATGACAAATTTGTAGGAGGAATAAGCCATCATTTTATGGTGTAAAAGCCATTACTCACACTCCATCATTATTGGCCAGAGTTTTGGAGGAATGCCAGGCACAAAAAATAGTTCTTGAACTTCACAATAGTGAATTAAAATTCCATAGAGCAGTCCAAGGGGACTTGTGTTATTATTCACTTATTTTGAAGTAGTCCTCTATCTACTTTTCTTCCTGCCTTTACGTTTAAAATTCAACTCTCTTAGAAATGCATTTATTTATATTGCCCTGTAAATCAGGTTGTTTTTTCAAAGTCTTTGGATGTCCCTTTTCTTCTCTCCTTGGCAAAAGACAGAGAGGGTGGGTTTGATGACAGCCGTGACGCACTTGTATTTTTTTTTTTTTTTTGTGGCTTCCTTGTGTATTTGTTTGTGGCTAATATTTAAGAGTGTACCTTGCCAATAGACGCAGTTACATTTCACTTACGGGAAAGAGGAAGGAATTTCAAGGGTGCTCTACTTTTAAAGGAAGTTGATATCAAGGATATAAATGATCAACAACCATAAAATATGAAAGTTTTAGAGACCATAATTTTTTTCTATTAGTATTGAAAATGTTTAGTGCTCATAATTACATTCAGCCAGTTGTAACAGTATAGTGGAAAATATTTTGGATGGGGAATAGTAAGATCTGGATTCTAACCCCTGTTTCGCATTTCTAAATTCTCTGACCTTGGTCTAGTCACATATTCTCTGAACCTAAATTTTTTCATCTGTAGTGTAGAAATGATTACTGAATTACTTAAAGGAGTATATGATCATCATACATGATCAGTGCTTAAAAACATATAAACTTTAAAGTAAAAGCTGGATAGTTAAAAAAAATTCCTGTTATATATATTTTAGTAGAAGGACTTAATAGAGGGTTAGGTCAGGGAGTCCTCATGTTTTCCACGGACTACAAATTATTACAATGACAAAATATTTGATAAGAATTCTCACATGTTTATAATGATGATTCTTTCAGCTTTGTCTTTGTATTAAACCTATCTCTGAGAAGATATTTATTATAATGAATCAAACTCAAATACCATGAAACAAATAATCTTTTCTTAAGTGTGGTAAATTCAATTCTAAAAGGCAGGATATGTACCATATCCTATTTAATTAATTAATTAATTAACATGAAAGCTCTACCATGGGGGTATACAGAAAGAATAATAAATAGAAATAAGTGGATAATAAATGGATCATGTCAGACTTTAAGAACTTACAGGTATGAAATTTCTGAGTTCACAAGTCTTAGAAAGTCACCAAGACTAAATAACTTTATTTTTACTTGCAAATGAATTTGGAAGTCAAAGGTATTAAATTGAAAAGGTTAAGTTCTCTGTGAATAGAAAAGTGTGCAATAAGTACTGTTTCTAACATTAATCCACTCATTTTTAAAAATGATGACCTCTGTTATAATTAAGCCAAGAACCTAACAGTCCAAGTGTCTTCTCTGGGACTTCAAATACGAATGAGCCCCAGGAATCATTATTTCTTTTGAAAGGCTTTCATTTTGCAAGATTTTATATTCTGATTTCAACACAGAAGTATCTATTTAGCTCAACCTTGAGGAGCTATTGTCATTTAATTAGAAATAAGCAACTACAAAATCTTCTATAATTAGAATCATTCAGTTATATTGTAGTAGCTTTGAAGACATTCACAGGAAATAGAATTCATTATTATATTGAAGCCTCTTTGTACATATTAGGTAGAAGTAGGAATAGAGTTACCACATACTTTTAAGAATAACTATTTCATTAGACTTTTAGTACATATAGATACATTTTAGGGCTGGATTTCATTCATGGTAATTCAAGTTTTTGAAACGATAAATTGTGTTCTAGTACTAAATTAGCTATTGCAGAATTAGTCTGGACGATGGATCACTTTACATATTTTTGGTGCACAGTATTTCTCTAATTGGGAGGTGGCCTCTCTTTTGAATATTTTGTTTATGTTCTCCACTTTTTATATCATCCTTTTTCTAAAACATAGACTCATTTTTTTGTCATCCACAGTGCCTTGATATTTCTTGACATAAAACCCTTGAAAAAGCTACAGGTCAAACGGCCTAGACTAGGGTGAAGTGAGTGAGATACCTGGGGTGCAGAATGTCAGGAGGCTCTCACTGTCAGGTCGTGGTCTGCCTCCTTCAGTGTTGTGTCCTAGGCACCTCACTCGCCTTACTTCGTCCCAGCCCTGGGTCAGGAGCTAAGAATTTTGGCTAAGGAAATTGCCAAGAGACTAGCGCTGGTCTTGATCTTTGCTGTTCTCTCCCTCCCCTTCTCCCTCAAGTCCCAATTTGCTTATACTTAGCCAGACTCTCTGATGGTCTAGAGGTAAAATTAGGTCTTACTACTATGGAAATGGAGAATGTTCCTCTGCCCTATGTCTCCATTAGACACACCTTCATATTTCCAACTTGTTCAAAGATTGAGGGATACTGTAAAGAGTTTTCAGCATCTCTTATGCAGTGGTCATGGCAGAACTCACTTCAGGGATTCAGGAGGAGTTTTCCGGTTTACACTGACTGCCCTTGATCTGACTAGTACTTCCTGGGGCTTGGCAATGACTGAGGCCTGAAGAAAGCTGCATGGACCAGGGCCCAACTTGGCGTTAGGCTCCTCAGCCCTAGTGATCTTATTTAGCTTAGACTTGTTTTTCTTCATGTGGTCTAAATGACTTCATTTTTCTCATTTCTCATAAAAATACTTTCAAGGCTATTCTATTTTCTTTTTCTTTTTTTTCAACTTATTAAATGCCATACACTGATCTTTTAAATTTCATAGAGTGGTTAATTGAATAATGTAAAGTTCTTATAAAGAAATCAAGATTGCTACTTCATTATAGAATTTTACTGAATAAGTTTCTTCTATAATGTAGAACTAAATATAAGACCATATTAATTTGTTACCATAAAGTAAAAATTAGCTTACAATATTGTACATCCCTCCCAGATTCAGAACAACTTGCCACATAGCAGATGCTCATTAAGTGCTTATTAATAAACCTACACTTTATGAACATATTTTGTAATGGAATTTTTATAAATGCTATATTTTATTTATAATGAGAAACATAATAAGAATAAAAATTACTCATGAATCTGAATTTTTTGTTTATAAATGTCCAAAACATAGAAGTACTCAAGTATATTAACCTTGTGATTTTTTTTCCCCCTCAACGTGGGCTTATGTTTAACCAAAGGCTGTTGACTTAATATTAACTTAGGATGTTGAAAGCCTATTAACTTAGAATGTTGTAAGCCTTAATTGATTACTGCTGTTACAGTACTTCAAAATCTTGAAGTGTTAGGTCTTATAACTGCAGAGAAATCTCATTAAATATATTAAAGACAAATTGTGCTGTAATTTTGGATTTCAAATATCCATATTTTAATAGTATAACTCCAAGAATGTAAAATAAGATTTCATTTACTAATGAAGAACACGTTATGTTTTTAACTTTTTGTCATATTATCTACACAATAATTATCTGAAATAAATTCTGGCTATAGTCTTCCTATTTTCCAAATCTTAGTCCAGATTTATTTCTTAAGAGGATGAGTACTGATGGGAACTAATAGCTAAGAAACATCAGGTAAGCCAGAAATCAAATATATAGCTTTAGGCACTGATGAAAATGGAAATAAACATGTGGTGCCTCTATTTTTCCCAATATACAAGATATACAAATAATTTACATAGATAAATGATTCAATAGCAATACAGTCAGATTCCCAGAGTAAATCATTTTTGTTTTCATTACTGGCTTGAGGGGATTATTGTCTCTATAATGATTTTATTTTCTCTAAAACTTGTATGAAATTTATTGTTGAATTAGTCTGAGGCTTTATTTATGTCCAGAACATTTTACTGGTGAATTCTCCTACCCTGGAGGAGAAACACTACCATTCTCCCCATTTCACAGATGGGTCAGTGCTGCCGTTCGTGCAAGGACACGTGTCTGTTTTGTACACAAAATAAAATACACATTGGCAAATCTGGTTAGAATTTTAATTAGATCTCAAACACCCTATGGATCTTTTTAATTCAATGTTTTGTTATTGTGCTTATATATCTGAAGCCACAATTGCTATTTAACCCGGCTTCAGAAAGTTCTGAATAATTTCTTTTGCTGTTATTTTATTCTTGACTCAGAGTCATTTATATACTGAACTTTATCTCAGTACAACACAAATTTGAGTTTTCCTTTCCTTTTCTTTTTTTGTTGTATTTTGAGAACAAGTAGTTTAAATCAAAGGATCAGTGAGGGTGTCTGCTTTAGATTGCTACTTCATTATAGCAATTCTACAAATAGGACACTTTAGGACAATGCTGTTTAAAGTTGCCATATTTTTTCCACTTCAACCAAAATATTGTCATGTGTTTGTAACAAAACATGCTAGTTTTCAGTTTTCAGTTTATTTCTCATACAGTCCTATAAGCTCAGCATATGCAAAAGTTTAATGTAATTTAAGACTGCAAGAAAAGTCTCATTTTGACTTGTTTCCGGTCCTGAAATAAAGGACCCAAAGAAAACTGATTCAAAGTAGAGAATAAATATCCTCAAAATTAGTTCAGAATGATGCTGGGTTGTGGAACAATAAATGAATGAGATGATTTTTAATAACATAATACTGAATAGGAAGGAAATTCCTAATAATCATAAACATTAGGCTGTTTCAAAAACTTTTATAGATTTAATGATAAATTATGTTTGAATTTTGACTGTTATTTCCTAAGACTAAGCCTTCTAAGTTAGCATTGCATAGCGCCAGGGACACATTTCCAGAGCTTTTTAAAGGGGAATGTAACTGTGTGACTCTCATTAATAGTTTCATTGTTCTTACCCTGGAAAATGCTTTCAAATGTCTGTCCTTTCAAACTTGATCTCAAACTGAGACTATTAAAGTGAAAAAAATTCCAGTCGTTTATCTGTGTTCCCATAAAGCTAATCCATCACTTTACTGGGAAATGAAAATGACCCATAAATGTAGGTTTACAATGGATTTTAATTTTTAGGAGAAATTAAAAGCCTTAGCCCTAAAAGAGATGAGATGTTTGGAGAAATGTCAGATCTTGCAGTATCCTATTTTGTATTGTCATTAGAAAAGTGAAATATTTTATCACCTGGTGAAATAATACCAATGTCCACAGCAGACAAACTGACAAATAACTATGGAGAATTTATTAGACTTTTTATTTATATGTAAGCCCCTCTTACAAAAATGTATTTTCATCAGAAATTACTTACAATTAATGAAAGAATTCCCAAGTTTTACAAATATTAAAAAAAATAAAGTCAGTTAAAAATGCACATTTTAAAAGTAATATAAGATGGGGATCTTATAGATATTTTTGTAATTCAATTGAATTTAGAGAAAGGAGTATTAAATAAAATTATAAAGTAAGAGATTACAAATGGTATAATTATACATACATGGAAAAATCTAGTTTTAATCCATTTAAATATTATATATGGAAAGAATCCATAGTATTATGGATGTTCCTTCTATATATTTGCAGATAAAAGTAACATTTAGTGTTATTAGGTCACGAAGACTACTAATTTCAACCTTTCAATCTTTAAATTCATGTAAAGTAACAAGGGAATACATGTTTTTGTTTTTTTTTAAATATTAAATACATGTATTTCATGACAGAGAAAAGAACTGGGGAATAGTTTATTGATCAGGAGCTGAAGGATTAAGCACTGAACTACACGTGTATTTGAAGATCTAGTAAAGAAAAAAAGAATGAAGCAAAAAGAATTGGAAGAAATTGAGAGATTGCCTGAATCTTTCAAAGGAGAAAATGATTACCGGGCATTCGACTAAGTAGATAAAATGAAGTGGAGAGAGGAGGAATTATATAGATCAGATAACAGGTATAATAAACAGGTTTATTAAACTCTGTCTTTGCCTTATGAGTAATTAGCATAGCTATTATAGGTTTTTTTTTCTCACTTTTTTAATGGGGTTATTTGGTTTTTTCTTTTATTTTAGCATATTATGGGGGTACAAATGTTTAGGTTACGTATATTGCCCTGCCTCCCCCCTCCCGAGTCAGAGCTTCAACCGTGTCCACCCCCAGATGGTGCGCATGGCACTCATTATGTATGTATATACCCATCCCCTCCTCCCCCCTCCCATCTGCCTGACTCCCGATAAATGTTATTCCTATATGTGCACTTAGGTGTTGATCAGTGAAACCAATTTGATGGTGAGTACATGTGGTGCTTATTTTTCCATTCTTGGGATGGGAACACATGTTTTGACTACTTATTTTGTAACCTGACTGGCTCCCAGATTCACAATATCTGTGTGCTCCAGTTTGAAAAATGTCCAACTATGAGTGGAAACTAGTTTCAATGTATTTCTCTTAATATCCATATCGGCTACAATCATTGGCTTATTTTTTTGGTACTGGTTTATATGTTTTGCAAATATAACTACTTGGATGGGAGAAGAGAAATATATAAACACAATTTTAAAGTGGTAGAGATAATGTTATTAATTGCAGATACAATTTAAACATTGGTTCAAGGTCAATCATGAGATTTTTAGAAAGTATAGAAATCTGTGTGTGTGTGTGTGTGTGTCTGTATGTGTGTGTGTGTGTGTGTGTGTGTGTGTGTGTAGATTTTATTTTAGGCAGTTTCATGCTGAACTTTTGCTTAGTGGCCTAAATAAGGTGAATGTCCACATGTAGCCTCCACTCTTAAACACTGGGCAACTTAGAAGGAACATTAGCTTTGGCCTAAGG
>CAUYSK010118971.1:0-11397 GCA_963575035.1 Avahi laniger | reverse complement strand
CTGAGCAAGAGCGAGACCTCATCTCTACCAAAAATAGAAAGAAATTAATTGGACAGCTAAAAATACATATAGCAAAAATTAGCCGGGCATGGTGGCACATGCCTGTAGTCCCAGCTACTTGGGAGGCTGAGACAGTAGGATCGCTTGAGCCTAGGAGTTTGAGGTTGCTGTGAGCTAGGCCGACGCCACGGCACTCGCCCCAGGCAAGAAAGTGAGACTCTGTCTCAAAAAAAAAAAAAAAAAATAAAAATAAAAAAAAATAAAATGGGTGGGGAAATCCAGAAGTTACAAAAGGCTTATGAATAACTATCTTTCTGAAGGAGAAGAGTTGAATAAGGAAAAATGATTCCAATCAGAAAGACAGCATTTTAACACTTGGTAGATGAAAAATCTCCTGGGTTTGGAGCAAGATAAAGGAAAAAGAGAGGCCCAACCTTGGGAAAGAGGCCTGGAAATGCAATGTCATGCAGGACATGAATAAGCCAATCTATCTGCTTTCGAATCAACTAAATTCGGATTTACCCAGAGGAAAAAGGTAAATTATTGTTTTTAAGCCCAACTTTAAGGCAAAGGTGCTCCATAGGTAGCCTTTCCTTATCATGAGTGGAAAATGCCTTGTGGGACAATTTTAAGTGCTAAGGGGAAGCCTTGCTTACCCAGTGAGACCAGGTGGTTATAGGTCTCCAGCATCACTTCCCTGTGCAGAGTCCTCTGAGCAGGGCTCAACAACGTCCACTCCTCCTGGGTGAAGTCCACAGCCACATCCCTGAACGCCACGAACACCTTTAACACAAAACACACCCCTGCTCGTCCAGGAGTCTGCCTTTCTCACAGCTTACGATGAGAGGTCAAAAGGCTTCCCTGACGGAGGTAGGAAATATTTCTACACCCTACTTTGGGTGTGATCTTGGTGCCCAGGGGTCAAAGACCATTAGTCTCCTATCTCTATCCAGCCAGCATCGTTTGTGCACCTGTGACTGTCAAAATCCCAGGCTAGCTGCTGTGAAGGATAAAAGCAAAACAAAACGAAAGTTCCTACATACAGGGAGCCTTAAAACTAAGCAGGGAGAAGAGGATCTCTCTCACACACGCGCACGCACAGACACACACACACTCTCTTAAACAACAAATACTCATCTTGGTGAGTTTGAAAGTGTCTGAGACTACTGCGTCTAAGCATTTATGTTCTAATTGAAGCAGCGGAGCCAGGGGGTAGGGAGTAGTAAATAACCCACCAACGTGTACACTACACACAGCAGGACTCTCTCCCTCACACTGCCACTTGCCTGCTCAGGCCTAAGAAGGCAAAGTGAGTGGTGGTAAAGAGAGTGGACTCAAATCATTGTCTGGACTTGGAACGCATCTCCGTCCCCTGCTAGTGTAACCCCCGGCAGATTATTAATCGTTAACCATTAGCACTTCAGTTTCTCCTCCTGTGAACTGAGAATAACAGTGTTTACCTCATGGGCTTGTGGTGAGGATTAGATGAGTTGATGATTATAAAGAACTCAGACAGCCGATGGCTGCTGCATACCATAAATGCTCAGGGAGGCCTTCCCTGGCCATTCTGTATAAAATGCCTTTCCCCTCACTCAGGTGGGTCTTATTCCCCTCTCTTGCTTTATTCCCTTAGCTCTAAGATAATACATGTTTTATTCACTTTTACTTTCTGACTCCCCACTAGACTATAAGTTCCATGTCCATGGTTCACTGCTATTGCTCTGGTGTCTAGAACGGAATCTGCACTTAGCAAATATTTTTAAATGACTGAAAATGATTTATTATTCCATCAACAAAGTTTCAAATGAACCTCTGCTACCTAGAAAGCTGTACTTTGGAGGATGGGAATATATAATGGTCCTTAGCATGGAAGTTTGTGGAATTTCCAGGCCCAAATGAGCCTCAAAATCTAGTTTTTGGATTCTTCCCAGCTCAACACTTATTTTGTCTTTTAAAACAGGATACAATCTGCAGTCCATAACTCGGTTTAGTCTGACCCACAGACTGCTTTAAAACTTTTGTTTATATCAATTAAATATTGGAAGATTTCATGTGGAAATCTCAATTTAGGGGTTCTGTTGAAAACTACACAAATCTGACCATCCTGGGCTTTGCACTGCTGCAGGACTACATCTGGCCGAAGGTGACTTACACTGGGGGTCCACTAATCAAGGCATGCTGTTGACAGACTGCCTCGTCAGCTTCATTCATTTAGGTATTATACATACCTTGTCTCATTGATGATTTGATTCCACACCCCCTTCTCAGAATGCCATCCATCACTCCTTAAGGGTACGACAATGTCTCTCAAACTAATCCCATACTATATCCCCCCGCCCCTGGGCTCTTCTCCTCTCGGGGACATTTCCCTAAATTTCCTGTCCCCTACCAGCTCAAATGTTCTACACTGGCTGGGTTGTAGAATGGCCTTAAGACTCTACCCACCCTGCCACACCCTTATATTAATAGCTGTCCCCAAATCCAACCAGTTCCAATATACTTAATCACAAATGAAGAGTACAGATAAGTGAGGGCTGTGGTTCTCACCCCTCATCTCTGGCTGTACTTTAGAGCTACCTGGGTATTTTAAATTATAGATTCCTGGGTCCCACCACAAGTCAAAAAGGTCAGACTCTCTGGGGTTGGGACTTTTGTACTTTTAAAGGCTCATAAAAGTATAGTTATGATTGTGAAACACTGGGTCAGAGGACTTTCAAAAAGGAGAGGTCACTGTAGGATAGCGAGATCAGGACAGGTTCCATGAGGAGGTATTCACTGTTGAATCGCAGTGGTGGATATATGCGTATTCAATGGACAAATCTATTTTTTTCTTTTACATTTAAAACCGTTCATAATTAAATGCTATGAAGAAAATGACTATTCCGGTACCTGCCTAGTCCTTATGGTGATTTGACTTTATAACTACTTCTCAGAACATACACACACCCTCCTTGAAAATCTCCAATGAAGGAACTACTTTAGACAGCAACCTACGTTATTTCAACAAATTTAACACAACTGGTTAGCTTGTCAATTGGTTTCAACCCCAGTATGAAGGAGATTGTAGAAAGTGCAGTATATAAACCCTGTGGGTCCTGTCCAAATGATGAAGACATTCTTCTGTTCAAATTGCCTGACACCAAATAACAGTGCATACTTAGGACAGATTTATTTTCACAGAAGCAAACAATCTAGAATTTTTGGTGAAATCTCCCGATCGTTAATTGCTGAAAATGCTTGCAAGTATAAAATTCGGGTCAGACCATATCCAACTCCTCCCTGTTCTACGTGTGGATAGCTAGTCCGCATCTTCACCTGTACACATTTAACAATCAACTTGAAGTCAGTCACCATAATTCTCCCACACTATGGCAAGGGCAGTGTGCCAGTGGCCCAGCCTCTTGGCTAACCATGCTTTCTGCCCTTCTCCCACTGGTGTGTCCTCCCCCAACTCTCGAACATTCTCAAACCCTTCAAGGGCAACTGAGACAGCCCTACTTCTGGGAGTCCTCCTTAACCATCTCAAATTCAAATCTCTGCTGTCCCTGCCCTTCACTCATATCACTAAACAGTTAAGCACGGATGTCCCTGTACTTTTATTTAAACTCCTCCATGTGTGTTGTTCACAATTAACTACTTCGTGAATGACTGAGGTATGGACGCAGCATAAAGGAATGCTGATGGAAGACTCGGTGCAAGATGGAGCTGGTCCTCCAGGACCAGGAATGAACTTTGTCCAATACCAACAAGGCAGCCTCCAGGGCAAGAAAAGGCAACGGGGATCCATCCTGTTGATGGCCAAGATGGAATGACAGGTAATTCTCACCTCTTTTTTGGCTCTCGGGAGCCCCGTGGCCATTTTCCTGGTCTCTTGAGTGCTCTCCTTGGAGAAGCGCAAAGCCTCAGAGATAGATCTGGGGACGTGAAGAGAAATGAGAGAGTGCCTAGGCGGAAACTCCCTCCCCGCAAGGTGAAGCAGAGTCTGCTCCAGAGCCCCACACTGGGGGTCGGGACTGTCATAGAAATCACCAGCGCAGCCCAATTCCCGTCCAGAGCCCGGGAAAAGAGACCCAGGATGACCCAGCACCCTCAGGCTCAGCTCCAAGCTCTGGCCAGGGAGTGAAGCCCTCGTCCCTCAGCAACGAAGTGAGGGTTTGTCTCTAACCCTGTGGGCTCGAAAGAAAGGAAAATGGCCTGGAGGTGCCCACAGCTCTGTCTCTGCCAGCGGGCGTCTCCGTGACTAAAACGGGACAAGGAGAGAGACGTGCTGATTGACTACAAGGCACTCACAGAACGCGGATGCAACCCGTGCAGATCCTGACGCCGAAGGTCGGATAAGGAAGTGCAGAAGTGCGGGAAAAACCCGAACAGGCAGGTCTGCCCGATCGACCGGAAGTGCTGCTTACGCCAACGCTCCACGCTAAGGGTGGGGGCTAAGGTGGCGGACGGAAGTGACCGCACAGCTCTCTGGGAAGTGTAGTTTTGGAGAGAGGGAGGCGGAGGGGCTTTGTTTGTCCATGCAGGGTGACTCCAACACGTGCGCCACTCACACAACCAAGTTTGGGAGCCCACTGTTAAGATGCCCAGACAGCGATGTTCTCAAGTTTCTCCTCCGAGGGCCAATGAGATCTGCTGTCCGTGAGAGCGAAGGACTCTAGAAAATGTGGTCCTGGCGCTCTGCTGGGGTTTCGGTGGCCCGTGGCCAGACCTGCAGCGGAGCAGCTGAGCTGAGCTCAGCCACTAAAGTCTCCGCCCTGGTGCGCCCTTCCAGGAGCAGAAGCCAGGGTCGGCACAGTGTGGTTGAAGGCAAGGCACTTGAGGGGTGAGACATGGGGGTGATGCTCTGCTGGGACTCCCGGTTTCAGGTGACACCGATTAGGTTCAGGAGTTCCGTTCACTTACAACACACAGATTGGATCTGGGAAGGGATGTTGGGTTGCAGAAGACCTTGTGGAGTTTAATCCTGGAAATGAACACACTCTCTCATATAAGTGCAAAATGAGAGTCTTTCTCAGCAAGCCATAAATGCCTGTTTCAAAGGCCATTTTCCCCCACCAAGCTATAAATGCCTGTTTCTCCAAGATTCCAATTTGAGATCTTTCTTCTAATTCTTTATATATGAGAACATTTCTTGAAGAGGATAGCTGTCATTATCTTGCCTCTGAAACACTAAAAGTGACAGTTATTGAATGATATTAATTTTATTTATGGCATGATTAAAATATGGTTAATCATGAAATGGTTAAAATATTGAATGGTTAAAATACTAGATATGTTTTTACCTTATTTAACTGTTTTTGAGTTATTTCATAGGAGGAATAAAATGTCAGTAGTCATTACAAAAATGCCTTTCAATACAAAAACAGAGGAGAGTCCTTGGAGCTCACGCCAAGTGGCTTCAGTTCAAATTCCACTCCCAACAGTCCCAGGGATGTCCTGAGACCACCTCTATTCCCTTACCTTTCTACTGCAAGGGAACAAAGAGCCACAGGAGTCACATGCTGCCAAACCAAGGGCCACCAGCAGTAGGTATTTGCATCTGCTGCCTGCCACATCCATCGTGGAGGGGATTTGTGGTTGTTGCTTGGACCTGCCCCTGGTTAAGTGACTTCAAGACATGGCACAATAAGCCTTGGGGAAGCCCAGGCTGCAGATCCATGGAGCCCATCATAGCAGAATCCTGTGACCTCCTAGAGGCTGGGATTGATGCAGAAATCTCCCTGGATTGGAATTAAAAGGGGCATTCAGGTACACTCTTTGATTATCTCATGTTGTTGTTTCCCAGAAAGTGTTCTCTACAGCTTAGACATTTTTGAATCTTTTATCTTTGAAGCCAAGGGTTTCCTACGCATTCACATCTCTGAAGAAAAACCTGAAATGACTTCACAGTCACTAAACCTCCATCCTTGGAAACATGGACGACTTTGTTCATTCCCGTAGCTTCTGTCGACATCTAGGTGCTCAAACTTCTGACTCTAATCAGGATTCTTCTCTAGAATTTTGAGGACAATGTACCTACGAACTTTTTGAACTTCTCCACATAGACGTCACGTTGGCAACGACCACACAGCACAGTCAGAACACTACGCGAGCGCACAGCGAGGGTCGGGGGCGGAGGGTGCTGCTTGAGTCTTTTGCCTCGCTGGGAGTCTCCTCTGCAGCTGTGAAATTAAAAATGTCAGGCCCGGCGAGTCATCCTGATGAGGGACCCCCTGGCGGGCCCTCACGGAGGAAGCTGCGCATACGACAAAAGCGCTAATGCTCACAACCGCTGCTCCACTATGGCGAAGGCAGTGGCTACCTGGGAGCAGGACCTATATCTGTGGCAGCTCCAGCAGCCTATGTGGATATTAAAAGGCTGTCTGGTGAGTGTATGGAATGCCTGAATCCAATTAGTGATTGGGACGAAGCAGGATTACATTTATTCAGATTGAATGATATGTAGATTAGATTGGATAAAATGTAGGTTGGCTGACATGACAAAGCCATAAACTCATTACAGTGTGATTGTGGAACAGGATAAAAGGCCTTGCAAGCCTCAAAAGTAGAACATTTATATTGTACAATACTGTTAACCAGGCTACACAGTTTGCCTCGTTTTCACTAGTTCGTACATGCATATCATCTGTGTGTGTATAGTTCTATGCAATTTGACTTCAGGTATAGATTCCTGTAACCATCACCATGATCGGGATACAGAACAGTTGCTGGAAAGTCTGTGTTGAGACATCCCTTGTCTTGGGTTCTGCTACTAAGCTTTATAGTCTGTGTAAACTCACAGATTAATTATTTTATATATATATTTTTATTATTTGAATATATTTAGGGGATATAAGTACAGTTAGTTTTGTTACATGTATACCTGGTATTGTGGTGAGATCTAAGCTTTTAGTGTACCCATCACCAGAATAGTGTGCATTGTACCCAAGGGGTAATTTTGCATCCCTTATGTCCTAACCATCCTGCTCTCAGGACCCCTTGGAGCCGAGCTCTGGGTTGGTTCCCAGTGGAGGCCCGGCTTCAAGGTGAGGTGAGAACAGTGACATTCCCCTTTGGATCCAATTTTGGGTTGTATGGTGAGCACAGGTGTGGGCTCACATGGTGGGGGTGAAATGTGGCAAGGGGGCCTAGGGTGTTTGGGGTACCTGAGGTCACCACAGTCCCGAAGGGCAGGGATCAGCTGACAATTCACTGATTCTTGTGTCCACTGCCTCTCTGGGACCTGGGCCTACCAGGTATCACTCTGTTCTCCAAGGCCAGGGATGCTTGCTTGTCCCCATCGCTGCTCAGCAGAGGGGGAAGCACTGACCTAAGCAAGTCCGAGGGGCTGCAAAGGTGACCGTAGCTAGGCCATTGGGGAAAATGGGATCCCAGAAGGGCACGTGGAGCGAAGCAGGTGTTTCAGATGCAGGTCTGGGCTATTCCCGGACTGACAGTGACCACATGTCTGCTTCCAAGGGGCACTGAAGGCCCAAAGAAAGTCAAGGAGAAGCCAAGCATACCTGGGACCACACAGGTCCTAAGCTGGAGTCCCAGGCAAGAACCGGGAATCTTGCCTTGCCCCCAGGAACACAGTAAGTAAGAAGAGTACATAACCCCCCCCATCAAGGAAGAGCAAAGTGGTGATGAAAGGAAACAACAAATTTATTTGAAGGCCAAGGCCCGCCCCACCTGGGGCTCCATCTCATCCAATGGGAATCATGCAGCTGTCTGAAGGGGCATTGGAAGCGAGGGTTTCCCTGAGGGCACAAGGCATGGACAGCCAGATCTGCCTGAGAATCCAGTGTGCCTACCCAGGAAGCAAAAAGTGTAAGGAAGGGAACCCTCATGAAAGGACTAACCTGAGAAGGTTGTCCTGGATGAACTGGTAGAAGTAGTCTGTTGATAAGATGGACCCAGAAGGAAAAAAGTCTAGGCCCATGAAAAAAATGCAGGACAACAAAAGACCGAGGACCTAGGAGAGGCAGCAGCCCAGGCAGGAGAAATCACTCCCCACTGCTACCTGAACGTGGATGAGGGAAGGAGATTCTGTCAAGCTTATGTTCTTAACTGGAAATACATAAAGTCAATTTCTTTCTGCCAAGAGCTCCCATTGATGTTTTAATAGATGTTTTAAAGAATTTGACTCTTAGTTGAATCTTTCTTGCAAAACTTACTCATGCATTGTGTGAAAAATACCAGATAAAAAATGAATGACAATCCTGTTGAGGTTTCATGTAGCTACCTGGTTGTTGAGATTGTCTATTAACAACCTGGAATTCATGAGTAACCAATGAGATGAGATGTTGGTTCACTAAAGTGGGAGTTAGACATGTACTTCTGAAGAGACATGACCAGGAAGTGTGAAGCCTAAATGGATGCCAAAGATGATTTGTTCCCTAAGCTGAGAAGCACCTTATCGACTTGGCCGTGTATCTCTTGATCATGGGTCTCAGTGCCGAATAATGAGGATATTCAGAAGCTGCACAGAAAGCCATGAGACCTCTGCTCTTCTGATATTGTAGCAGAATACAACAGTACTAGTTGTATTCTAGTTCAAGCTCAAGATTACTAATTCTGGTTGAGAATAGTATGCATTTCAGCATACACGTCCATTAATTTTCAAGGCAATTTTATGTATATTTCTGTTTTTCTCCCCCAAACTTATAGCTATATGAGGTATTCAGTAGACAATAGAAGTCATTAAAGTAGAACAGGAATACTTTTATAATGCAAATAATTGACAAAAATTTTGTCTAGAATTTATTACAACACTAAAAATAAGAAAAACAATTTAATCACCCATTAAGGCCACAACCAATGGCAGAGAGATGAGGTGTGAGTCAGTCCTCTGCTTTGTTATATATGACCCTCTTGATATGGAAAAATTATAGAGAATAGATTAGTGGTTGCCAGGCCTTAGGGACAGGGAGTAGGGGGAGAAGATGGGTATGACTATAAAGAGATAAAATGAGGAATCTTTGTGGTGGTGCAAGTTTTATTTCTTGATTGTAGTGGTAGTTACATGAATCTACATGTGAGATAAAACTGTATAGAATTATACAGACACACATCCACAAAGGCATATAAAACTGGTGAAATCTGATAAACACTTGTGGATTTTACCAATGTCAAATTTGATATTTTACTATTGTTATGGAAGACGTTACCATTAGGAGAAACTAGGTGTAGGGTACCCAAACTAAATAGTACTATGAGGTATTATTTCTACAACTTCCTATAAATCTGTAATTATTTCTCAATAAAAACATGTTTTAAAGTTCCAGGAGAAAAAACAAACTGTAAGAATGGACTATTCACAGAAAAAAATTGAGTCACCATAAATGTTTTAAAGGCCTCACCATAATCCACTTGTTGAACAGGAAAGCTTTTCACATCCACTGGGCCCTTACCTGGCACACATAAAATCACTAGCATCTGCATCCCCATTTAAGGATCTAGAAATCAAAGAAAGCTTTGTTAGGATATATTTAAATTGCTCCTGCTCTGATGCTGGTAACTATCCTTGGCTTGACATATTAGAACGCTAACCACATTTCACAACGTATGTGAATGATTTCTTTCCCTCACCTGAAAACCAGCCCAGATGTAGGCTGATTTTTTTTCCAAGTGGAGAGTCAATTATACCAACAATTAAATAATTCCTTTTTTCCCACTTCTTTCAACTTGTGTTTAAGATAAAAATTTTCAGCCTGGGGCGGTGGCTCATGCCTGTAATCTTAGCACTCTGGGAGGCCAAGGCGGGTGGATCACTCGAGGTCAGGAGTTCGAGACCAGCCTGAGCAAGAAGAGTGAGACCCCCCCGTCTCTACTAAAAAATAAAAAGAAATGATCTGGACAACTAAAAATATATATAGAGAAAACTCAGCTGGGCATGGTGGCACACGCCTGTAGTCCCAGCTACTCGGGAGGCTGAGGCAGTAGGAACGCTTGAGCTCAGGAGTTTCAGGTTGCTGTGAGCTAGGCTGACGCCATGGCCCTCTAGCCCGGGCAGCAGAGTGAGACTCTGTCTCAAAAAATAAAAATAAAAAAAAATAAAATAAAAATTTTCTTAAAATGTAAAAATTGGCCTAAAAACAAATGCTATGTATTGATTTTCATTATCCCAATTAACATTATGAAGAGAGTAAAAAAATAATCCCTTGTCAGGCTTGTTTTCTGTATGGTAAAGAGAATTTATTTTATAAATGTTATTATCTGATCAAGAATAAGTATGCATTTTTAAATTGTGGCTAGAGGCCCAGGTTTCCCCAACCACTTGATTCCTTATTTTAGAGAAATTAGGAAAATAAATATAGACAAGAAAGGATTTTCGAAAACCAACATAATTTTGACAACCAGATTTATCACCATTGTCATATTTGCTTTCATTCTTTTATTAAATAAATATTACAGGTAAATATAACAACTCCCAGCAAATCTTTCCCGCATCCCAAAAGGCAACCAAAGTCATATATGGATCAATGACCAATACACTGTACTGTTCTTTGCACCATCTTATTAAATTATACAAATGTTATACAATATTTCATTGTGCATTTTGTTTTTCTCTCAATATTATATGCTGCAATCTATTCATGTAACTGTATGTAAATTTTGTCTTCTAAATATTGTATTCTATCAAAGAAAAGAATCACATCGTATTGATCTATTCCTCTATTGACGGAAATTTTTTATATCCAACTTACACAAACCATGATGCAGTGAACAGTTACATATATCTCTTTGCACACATATGTGGGTGCCTATGAGGCCAAAACATCAAAATACAATCAATTGTTCCATGTTTATGGGTTTTTAAGGAAATCTGTTAGTCTAATGAATACATTCTATTTTCATCATAGTGTGAGAATTTTGCTTTTGATACTCCGGTCGTCAATCTATTTGGATCTTATTTTTGTATATGGTGTAAGGTAGAAAGCTTTTTTCTCATATGGATCTTTCATTTATTGAATATGCCATTAATTCCACAATGATTTCAATAGCATTGTGACACACAAAATTCCCATATCTTCTTGGATTTTTGTATCAATCCTCAATATTTATTGTTTCTACTGATTAATTTATTCCCTCAATAACATAGTTTAAATGACATCTTTAAATAAGTATAGGATGATATATAATAGAGCATGTCTTCCCTATTTGTTTTGCTTTTTCAAATTTGTTTCAGCTATTTGTGTCCTCTACTTTTTCATATAAAATTTTTGAATTAGTTTGTGAAGTGCTTTAAAATATAACTGATGTGGCCGGGCGCGGTGGCTCACGCCTGTAATCCTACTCTCTGGGAGGCCGAGGCGGGCGGATTGTTTGAGCTCAGGAGTTCGAAACCAGCCTGAGCAAGAGTGAGACCCCATCTCTACTAAAAATAGAAAGAAATTAATTGGACAACTAAAAATA
>CAUYSK010118969.1:0-18272 GCA_963575035.1 Avahi laniger | reverse complement strand
GCAAGAAAAAAAATTTATCAATTAGTTACTATTAACAAGGCACAGTGCTAAGGGTGGGGATGTGCTTGTAAATAAGATGGAAAATCTCTTGCTTTTATGGTGCCTATATTCCAGTGGATGAAACAAACCAAAAAACTGAACAGTAATGTCAAATAAATAAAAGTATGGTTACATTTATATGAAAATTATGTATGTTCGTTTATATATACATCATGTATTTGAGCTCAAATAAAAATTAACAGAGCCTGTTTTGGTTCTTGAAATTCTATCAGAAGCAGTTAAATTACTTAATAATTTTGTTTGATTCACTATTTTGCAAAAATTACAAGCTGTCCCAGCTTTGTTTTTTAGAATAAAGAAGGAAAGGGATGGGCTTACTTACAATTTACATATCCTATGAATACATACTATATCCTGAAAGGAGACAAGGGACAAAAGCAAAACATGTTTCCTGGGGACGAGCAAGTTTTTTCAAGCCTAGAACTAAAAGTGAAAGTATTCTGCAACTTGAACATTCTATCTTCTTACCTTGAATAAAGCAAGGACTCAGTTAAATATAGATTTATCAGGAGTTATTTTAACTTAAATTAATCAGCTAGTTAGAGCTCTTTGTTTAGGTTCAATTTTCTTATCGGCTCAAAGTAAGGCTTTTGAAGCACACTATCTCCACATACAAAATATATGTAGGACCGGGGCAAGAGGTTTCTGTCTGTGCAGGATTGTTTACTTGGGTTGCTCATTTTTCATCAAAGCTGAACAAAGGGAGACTCAAGGATGGTTGATGTTATAGGGTCCAATACATAAAAGCATTCTCACTGGCTGCTGAGTTTTGAACTATTTGTGAAGGCTGTGCAAGACACAGACAGAGGGAGATCAGTTTTAGTGCTGATGAGGTTAATTTGAGAATGCTGTTTTATATTTGCAGACAAATGGACAGCCAATACTTCATCCCTGACTCAGATAGATTTTTTAGGCACTGGCCCAGGCCCAGGGACAGCGACTCCCATGCTTGGCCAAAAGTGGCTCAGATCATCTGTAGCAAATAAAAATACAAGATGCCCAGCTAAATGTGAATTTCAGATAAATAACAAATAATTTTGAGTATAAGTATGTCCCAAATATTGAATGGGATGTACTTATGCTAAAAATATATGTTGTGTATCTGAAATTCAAATTTAACTGACTATTCTGTATTTTATCAGGCATCTCAACTGCTACTGGTCTCACTTCAACTCCTCAGGCCCCTTCCAACAGATTTTCCACACTGCAGTTATGATGATTCTTAAAATTTGTATCTGATCATGTCACTTCTTGGATTTTATTAAAATTTGTCATTGTCTTTAGGATAAAGTCCTTTATTCTTGATATGGCCTTTAAAGCCCTGCCAGCCTCTCTGGATCCATCTCATCGCACCTCTAGCCTCTTTTGCCTTAGATTACAGCCTTCAACATGGCCAGCCCTGCCTGGAACATACTTCCCTTCCTGCCTCCCTCCCACCCACCATCTTGCATCTTCAACTCTGTCTTAAGCATCATCTCTTCCAGGAAGCCATCCCTGACCTTCCAGGCTAGGTTAGTTCCCCTCAAAATATTAACTCAGTATGTATTTGTCCCTCATACGTTCCATGAAAGCAGGGACCAAGTCTTCCTCAGTACCCTGGGATCTAGGTACCTAGGTCACTCAATGTACAGTAAAATGACCAACACAAAGTGTTCATTCGCAAATGTTGAATAAACACTAAACATTACTTAAACTCTTCTCAAAGATGAGACTCACCACTCTGACATATTATCCTGCCGTACTTGAATACTGGTGTCTTCATTGTATCTCTGCTCTTGCCTCAATTTATTGACCTCAAGAAGATGCTTATACTTTTTGAAGTAGTTTGATGTTCTTTTTGTTTTAAGAGACAGGGTCTCACTCTGTTGTCCATGCTGGAGTGCATTGGCCCAATCACAGCTCATGGCAGCTTTGAACTCTTGAACTCAAGCAATCCTTCTGCTTCAGCCTCCCGAGTAGCTGGGACTACAGCTGCTCAACACCATGCCTGGCTGACTTCTTTTTTAAAAAACATTTTTTCCTCTCATTTTTTTCTCAAAATCAAGCCAACAGTCACTTCTTGCTTGGGAGAAAGGTAGTTCCCAATTTAGTTTTTTTCTTGGTCTGCTATGGACTGAAAACCCAGATAACAAAGTTTCTTAGAATTACATTTATCAGATTTTGAAAGAGAGATTGAGGGGTTCTTCAAAAAGCAAAACTCAGTGTTTCATTGGGTCTTTGACAGTCTTTTTTATTTTTTATTTTTTTATTTTTTTTTTGCTTTTCTGGCTTGCTTATGTTGCCAGATAACAGATCTCCAGATAAATTAGATGCTCTTCTGTGTATTTCTTCCACTGTTCAGATACTAATAATTTAAAATCATTTCCAGAAATGATACATTTACTTACTAATAGATTCATGTTTTTGAAGTACATATTTAATCAGTTCATTCTCTTACTGAAAAGCCTCATTGCATATAGAACAAAGTTAAATATTCTTTTCTTAAATTGTCCCCAACATTTAAAATGTCCCAGGCACTTAAGCGTTTTTACGCATTATCCTATTTAACTCTCCTGATAATTCTATGCGATAGCTACAACAGGTGTATCATATTACACTCACATTTCTTTTGCTCAAGTTTAACCATACTGGCTTAGACGGGGAAGAGAGAGAGAGAGAGTGGACGAGAGCAAGTTCTCTGGAAGAAAGGACCTAGAAAATGCTCCTAAATCCCTTGAGGCTGTGTGGCTGGAGCATAAAGAGGTAGAAATATATTTAAGGGTGATTTGCACTACAACAAATCACACTTTTTTTTTTTTTTTTGAGACAGGATCTCACTTTGTTGCCAAGGCTAGAGTGCAGTGGCATCATCATAGCTCACTGTAACCTCAAACTCCCGGGCTCGAGTGATCCTTCTACCTCAGGCTCCTGAGTAGCTGTGACTACAGACATGCACCACCATGCCCAGCTAATTTTTCTATATTTTGTAGAGACGAGGTCTTGCTATGTTGTCCAGGCTGGTCTCAAACTCCTGGCCTCAAGTCATCCTCCCACCTCGGCCTCCCAAAGTGTTCAGATTACAGGCATAAGCCACTGTCCTTCGTCAAAGCATACTGTTTTAACAGCACAGGTTCTAGTCAGGGCCAGGCCTAGCGTGAGGAGAGTGAGGCACTTCCCTTGGGTGAAAAATTTAAAGGAAATCAAAAAAAAAACTCACTAATCAAGATGAGTAATATTTTAATGCAATATTTTAAAAGATCAAGATTAAGGCAAAATATCCATGAAGAACAAAATAGCAAAATTTTAAACAAAGAGAGAATCTGTCCCTGTACTTGCATGACTCACCTCACTATACTTCCCCTTAATCTTGGCCTTGTAGAGCCCACTGCTTGGTTGAAATCTCAATTCTATCATTTACTAGTTGTGTGATATTGTTTAACTTCTTTGTACCTCAGTTTCCTGATCTATAGAATGGGGATAATAATGGTATCTACGTCATAAGGTTGATGTGAGGATTAGATGAGCTGCGCATGTGGTAGATGCTAAGTAAACGTTGGCCAGCATCTGGAGAGTCCTGTTGAGTGGTGGAGAGTTTCATATCTGTTACCATGCTTGAAAACACCTCAGAACTGTATATGTCTTATGCAACTGCTATAATCTTTGTCATATACATCCAGCATGTATCAGCTTTTCCTAAAGAAGGATGAAAAGAATTGACTGAAAAGTGTAAAAACCTTGCCTTGGATTGAAGTGAAGTGAATCCCTTTTGCAACTCTGTTATTTCCATCTGACCGTCAAGTTGAAAGTGCACATTTTGAGTATTTCCTGAAGCTGGTTCTGAAGATAATTCTAAGAATGGTTTGAATGACGGTAACATTAGAAGAGTGTATTGTTTCCCAGGGTGACTAGGAAAAAAACCATATTCACCAGGGCGTGTTGGGATTAAAAAAAGATTTCTCCTAAATCAGAGGCGCCAAGGGTAGGATCTCCTGGAAATAACCTGGTGCCAGAGTAGGATTAACTGGCCACGCCTGCGTTTGTTCGCCTTCAGTACGTCTCACGATTTCTTTCACAACAACTTCTTTGATTGGTGGTTTACATGTTTATCACCCTACTAGACTCTGGGAACAGCGGCCAGGTCCGGTTCATTTTCGAATGCTGACACTAAGCACTATGCCAGGCACCAGGCACCATAGACATATTTAATGAGTGAATGAATGAAATTTGATTTTGGCAGATTTAGCCCTAAAGTGTCCTCTTTAAAACAATATTTGGAGGGGTGGGGAAGGAGCCTCATACAGCATCTCCTCTTAGCGCTGTGAAAAACCATGATTTCCCGATTGTTGTAAATGCAGAAAGGTTTTACGCCCACGCACAAAAAATGTTCACAGCCTTATAGCATGGTCAGTGGCACAGCCTAGGGCCCCAGACTGAGGGCCGGCCGCTCCCTCGCTTGCCTGCCCAATCCCGTGCAAGGATCCCAGCCCCGCCCAGCCAGCCCCACTCAGCCCCGCACACAGGGCCTGCCGCGCAGGCGCAGATGGGGAGGGCGCGCGCCTGCCCTCTGCCCCTCCGCCCTCCAGGTGGCGCTGGCGACCCTGCCGGCGCCGCAGCCGCCTCTCGCCGGGTCAGACCCTGGCGGCGCCGGCCGCTTCGCGGGCCGCGGGTCCGCCTCCACCGCGCCGAGGGCGTGGGCTCCCGGCTCCCGGAAGCGGCGGCCGCGGCGCGGAGCCGGGCGGGCGTCGGTCCTCGGAGCTGCAATGCTCGGCGCCCGGAGGCTGTGACCTGAGTGCGGCGGCCCGGCCGGGGCCCCTGCATGGCGGCTCGTTGAGGCAGCGGTGGCGGCTTTGGCTCCTCGGGGCGTGGCGTGGCGTGGCGGCGGCCGGGGTGATGCTGCTCAAGCTCTTACAGAGACAGACCTATACCTGCCTGTCCCACAGGTATGGGCTCTACGTCTGTTTTGTGGGCGTCGTTGTCACCATCGTCTCAGCCTTCCAGTTCGGAGAGGTGAGTAAACGGCACCGGAGCCCGGGCCGGACGCCTGAACCCGCACGACCCGCGGGGCGCCCCTAGCCCCTGCCCTCGCAGTGCCCCGAGCCCTGGCGCGCTCCTGTCTTGCCTCCCCATCCGCCCTGCATCCCCGGGAGCCGGTCCCAGGGCTGCCCTTTCCCCCGAGGCGCCGGGCACTCGAATCTCCTCCCCGCTCCCGTTTCAGCATCTGGAGTCGAGATCTCGTCTTCCTGACGGTTTGGGGGGATAGACGCGCATTCCGCCGAGTCCCCTTCCTTCAGGGTCCCCAAGTCATTGACTTTCTCCCGCAGGCCTTGTCTTCTCTAGTGAACCTGCTTTCTGGGACCTAGAGAAGGTATTTTTCCATAGCACACCTGAATCCCCTTTCCCTGCCCCTCTTACAGTTTCTCTCTGGTATCACCTTTCTAATCTTGTCATTTTTGACTAAGACACCTTATCTTCTTAATCCTTCCCCCCTCCCCCCATCTCAAAACTTTTGTGCAAGAGTAGTGTGGTGTGTTTTTTTGTTTATTTGTTTGTTGGTTTTCAAAAAATTTTTTTTGCGAGTGAATTTTCACTGGGGAGAGCGTACTGACCCAGATTTCAAGGGAATTAAGTGTGAAAGGGAATTTTCTTTTGCATTTTAACTCCGCTATTATGGACAGCTGTACATCAGTTAGCCCGTGGAGACTCTACTAGAGTTGTGCGTTCACCGATGTAAAAGACCTTTTGGCAGCTCCAAACTCTTCTCCCTGTCCGGAGATCAGCTGGGACCAGGCCCCCTGTCATGTGACCAAGGACTGGGCAACTGTCTTGGACTCCAGCACCAGACCATTCGGGAGCCAGCACCAGCCCTTGGATCATGGGCTATACTAGCTAATACTTTAGACTTGATCACATAAGCCAGGCCTTTCTTGATCTGCTCTTGGTTAATGTGCAATGAAATAGTTGATTAGACTAAGCTCTTGAGAGGGTCGGGCAACAGATTTGGGAGGTAGAAACACCCTGGTTCGATGGATTTTTGTGTCCCTCTGGTTATATACTTCAAACATTTTCTGGAATTAAATAACCCTTTGGTTTAGTTTGATAGTTATTTCATTATTGATAGTCTAATCAGTATTCTTTATCATAAACAAGTGTACAGAGACCATGAGGAAACTATGAGCAGGTCAGAACTGGAAGAGTACATGTATGTGATTTTTGAGAACACTGCTTTTAGCAGCTGGGAGAAAACCTGTATTTTCAAATGGTTTGAAATCTATCTACTTGTTTTTTCTTTCTTTTTTTCAGGGGGTGTGCAAAAGATTTTAAAATTAACAGAATGGTTTTTAGAAATGCTACAATATACATTTGCTTGAAGTCTATACCCATGTTGGATTGTAGGCTCCAAAGAGAATGAGCTACCTACCTGTTTAAATACTGTAACTCTGGCCTGAGCACAGTGCCAGGTACTGCCACAGTGTGCAATTTAAGTGTTTGTTTAATGAGTGACTGAATTATATGGCATGATTTCCAAGTGTGTACTTTTAATAGTTCTTGATTCTAGAGGCTGGAAAAAAATGTCTCACGGGTAAGGTGAGAAAGCTCCAGACTTATAAATGTGGAGTACATACTTATATCATTCCTGGATCTCAAAACTACCTGCTGTTCTATCTTTGTTTTGTGTGTTGCAACTTAATGTATCTGTGCATAGGTAAGCCTTATTGTTTTTGTATGATTTTTTTGATCCTGAATAATTTCACGTTAGCTGTATTAACTCTGAGGCATCGTGAGGATGACTTAAAGACATCAGTTGTTAAGAGTTTTTCATTTTGTAACAGAGGGAATGGCCTGAAAAACCTGGAAAAAATATTTTCTGTCCTTTAAAACATCCTGCACTCCTTTTCGAGAACTAAAGCCTGCATTCCGGCCTCAGGCCAGTGGTTGGGAGGGGCAGGTTAAGTCTTTTGTTATTTGTGCAACAGGAGCTGGCCTGGCCCTAGTAAAGGTAAAGGGAGGGCCTGGGCTGAGGTCAGAGATTGCCTTCGGCAGAGATGGGATGATCACCATCATCAACTGTAGTTACACAGTAATTGCCTGGAGGTGAGAACCCATCCTTTTTTTTTGAGACAGAGTCTCACTCTTTTGCCTGGGCTAGAGTGCCGTGGCGCCAGCCTACCTCACAGCAACCTCCAACTCCTGGGCTTAAGCGATCCTCCTGCCTCAGCCTCCTGAGTAGCTGGGACTACAGGCATGTACCACCATGCCCGGCTAAGTTTTTCTATATATTTTTAGTTGTCCGATTAATTTCTTTCTATTTTTAGTAGAGACGGAGTCTCGCTCTTGCTCAGGCTGATCTCGAACTCCTGAGCTCAAACAATCCGCCCCCTCCTCCCAGATTGCTAGGATTACAGGCATGAGCCACCTCGCCCGGCCAGAACCCATCCTTTAAAAGCTCTGTATTTCTGTTTATTATGAGGACGATGACATTTCAGACAGGAATCTGCATTCTCCTCCTTTGCCGGCAAAGTAATAAAACTTATCTTTCCTTCCTCTCAAACCACTTGTTCTCATTCTTCTGATGCGGCCTTGAGGACAAGTGGCCAAACTTTTGTAACTATTTTATGTACTTTTTCCTTTCATTCCATGCCTGGCTGTTTACTAAAAGAAAGATGTTTTGTCACAGGCTGAAATGGCCACAGATCTTAAAGTTTGGAACAGAAAAGAGGAATGAGAGAGCAAGAATGCCAACAGGTGGCATGAGAGGTACAGACAGCTGGGCTGTGGTTAACCTGAGCTACACGGTGGAAAAGAGGAGCCGCAGGATTAGGCAGATCTGGGTTTGAAATGCTGGCTCCAGTTAATAATGATCGTGATAATAGCTAATACTTGCATAGGCCTTACCAGGTGCCAGGCTCTCTCTTAACTGCTTTGTGTACATTGATTGATTTAATCCTCACATCACTACACCTGTGAGATAGGTGCTATTATTATACCCATTTTACAGGTGATGAAACGGAGGCATTTGCACAGATTAATCCATATAATTCATGACAGAGCTGG
Source organism: Avahi laniger (assembly GCA_963575035.1). NCBI lineage: Eukaryota > Metazoa > Chordata > Mammalia > Primates > Indriidae > Avahi > Avahi laniger. Next base: position 10,181 of record CAUYSK010118969.1, on the reverse strand, counting down.
GCTTCAAACCTAAGCAGTCTGGCTCCGAAGATGTGCTTTTAAGCATGCCTTCTTATGGTTTCTCAAACAGCCTAGCTGTCCCTTGTCTGATCTTGGAAAGAATGCATAACCACTCTGAGCTTCCTCATCTTTAAATTGGAGGCAAGAATACCTTCCTGGCAGAGTTGATGGTGGGGTTTAAAAAAGACCTGTATGTAAAGCACCTCACACAGTCCCTGGCATATAACAGACCCTCATTAAATAGTAATAGCTACTGCTACTATTTATTATTGACTATTTTATGTCCTAAATTCTTATTTTGAAATATACCCTTGAAACAGAATACTTTCTTTTCTTCTTTTTTTTTTTTTCCCTTTTTTCCCCCTTCCTACCATAGCTGTCCAGGGGAAACAATATTTTCAACACAACTTGTTAATAAATTCACTAATTGTAATGGATAAAAGGACTAAGAAGACCATTGTTAACTGTGAATTCATCATCCTTTTTTCCTCTTTCTGTATAAGGGGTATTTGTTAGGGTGGAAAGCCTAGTAGGTGTGGGTGGAGAAAGATTTCTCACTCAGAAATTAAGATATCAAAGTAAAAAAAGTTAATTTTATCCTTTTGGTAGGGGGGGAGAGAAAGGAGGGAGGAAGAGTGGGAGAGGGGTGGCATCCCAAAGAAAGAGAAGGGACATGCCAGCAGGGAGGCCAAGTGGCCTGCTACTTTTACGGGGACAAAGAGAAAGAGAAAAAAATAGTAATGGTTGAGGAGTAATTATCAGGCGGCTGGCAGCTGGCTTTCTTGCATTTTCTGTGTGCCTGGAGACTGGTTATCTCTGAGACCTAGTCAGGCTTATCACAGGGCATGTGATTTTGACCCTGAGATAGGGTGGTTTTCGGCAGGGAACTAAGGCCAGGAGTTTAACCCCCCTGCTCTCTGTCTGGGAGATTCTCAGAAACACCTCCAGGCTATAGAAATAAATTCTAAAGGCTTTGAGCTGGTGAATGTAAAGAGAAAGATTTACTTTTCCTTTCTGTCTTTGTGCTGTTTTGAGATGTTTGTGACAACGGAACCCTGCAGGATGCCCAACAGTTGAGGAGAGAAACAGCAGAGAGTAGGGAGAGCTCAAGACTGATATTTAGCTGTTATTAGGAAATTGAGGGATTAGATATTTTCTTGTTATTTCGGCAAGGCCGCCATTACAGTATTGGCTGTTGTGTGGTTTTTTTTTTGTTGTTGTTTTTTGTTTGTTTTGTTTTTTGAGACAGTCTCACTCTGTTGTCCGGGTTAGCGTGCTATGGTGTCAGCCTAGCTCACAGCAACCTCAAAACTCCTGGGCTCAAGCAATCCTCCTGCCTCAGCCTCCCGAGTAGCTAGGACTATAGGCATGTGCCACCACACCCGGCTAATTTTTTTTTTTTTTCTATTTTAGTTGCCCAGCTAATTTCTTTCTATTTTTAGTAGAGACAGGTCTCACTCTTGCTCAGGCTGGTCTCGAACTCCTGACCTCAAGCGATCCTCCCGCCTCAGCCTGCCAAAGTGCTAGGATTGACTGCTGTGTTTTGATTAACCATTTGTACACTCATCCAAATTTTGAGAAAGAAAAGTGGAATTGAGGCAGAGAGGTATTAACATTTTTATTTGTTTGTTTTCCCCTTAAGTTAAGCCAGGTACTTTCTGGAGAACCCTTGGGAACTCTGATCAGACAAAAGCAGAGCTGGATCCAAAGGTGACACTTCTACGGGGAAGGCCCTGGGAATAGGGACTAATGGTCACAAAAGTGCATTGCCTTAGGGTAAAGGTAGCAAGTACAAGCCTGTCTGTTGCAAACTAGTTGACTTGGGCAAGTCACACGGCCCCCTGGAGCCTCAGTTTACAAATGAGAGCACTAGATTGACTATGCTCTTAAGATCCTTTTTAGCTCAGAAAGTTCTGATTTTAAATATTTGTTCTCTGTTAGTTGCTATTGTATAAATTTCAAAATGTGTGGCATTTGAGGTAAAAATTTATTATTTCAAGGCTACCGTCATTTAATTGAACCATTTATATACAAGTCCACAATCCTTCACATTCAGTGAGGAAAATACAGACCATAAATAGCCTCAAGTCAGTTCAGGTCAGGTCAGGTTTTGTTGCCAAATAAGGTACAAAAACATCTCCTGTGTTAAGAGCCTTTTGGATTTCAGGATTTCTAACAGAGAATTGTAGATCACTGGTGTATCTGTGTGTGGGGGGGTTTGGGGTGGGGGTGTGTGTGTATAACATCTCACTTCTTAATGTGTACCAAGTATGGAAACAAATATTCAATAATTAACTTACATAAGGAAGTCAGATAGGTTCAGATAGAATCTACTGATAATGGATAGTAATTTTTCCCTGGCCTCTCTGCTCCCTTTTGTTCACCCACTTTCTATGCCATTTTTAATTTTTATTTATTTTTCACTCTGTCACCCAGGCTGGAATACAGTGGCACGATCATAGCTCACTGCAGCCTTGAACTCCTAGACTCAAGCAATCCTCCCACCTCAGCCTCCTGAGCAGCTGAGACTACAGAGGCATGTACTACTATATCTGGCTAGATTTTTTTTTTTTTTGAGACAGAGTGTCACTCTGTCACCTTGGCTAGAGTGCAATGGCACAATCATAGCTCACTGCAACCTCAAACTCCTGACCTCAAGTGATCCTCCTGCCTCAGCCTCCTGAGTAGCTGGAAATACCGGCACATACCACCGCGCCCGTCTATTATGTTCTATTTTTTGTAGAGACAGGATCTCAGTCTTTGCTCAGGCTGGTCTTGAACTTCTGAGCTCAAGCTATCCTCCTGCCTTGGCCTCCCAGAGTGCTAGGATTACAAGTATGAGCCACTGCACCCAGCCCACACCTGGCTAGATTAATGAAATGTTATTTTCAGTGAAAAGAGAGTTGAAAACTGGGTTCAGCTCAAGTTGTGTTTAGCCTTGGTGACCAGTTTCTCATACTGGCCCAATTTCAAGAAAGAAATTAGTTATCAGGTTTGTATTTGATTAGGTCACTCATTGAACAGATATTTTGGGTGTGTTCTTGGACAAAGGCAACAAATAGGTGAAGTAGAAAGGAGACTAGGTCTGAGAGTCAGGGAGCAGTCCTGATCCTAGCTCCAGCACAAACTGGGATCCTCAGTGGTTCCCAAAGTGTGTTACTCCTAGCTGCCTTGTGGGTTGGGAGCTACCTCTCTTACCTGTTTTATGTAGATTTCTCTTTTTTTTGGTGTCAGGAGTGGGATTTGAACCTATGTAGATTTCTTTTAAGGGGAAAAGGTGTCATTGTTTAAAAAAATGTTTTAAAACTGGGCGACTAGACCCCCATTTTAGCTTTAATGTTTCATGAATACAAATCTATTGGGTTCTTCACATGGAAATCATACTATAATGGAGTTTGTGCTACAAAGAAAATGACAGTGGCTACACAGCCTTTTTAAAGAGTCTCTTTCTTTTGGGAGGTTTGGGAAAGATACATAGTCCAGCCATCAAAGCAGGGGCCTTATCTTATTCTCTGCTGTTTGTTTTTTTAGCACCTAGAAAGTGCTTGGTACCCAGTAGGTACCAAATAAATACTTGATGTGTGAATGAATGAATGAGTGAGTGAATGAATTGAGGATGATCTTAACTAATATTCTTTCAAACTCATATCTAGTAAAGTTTTCTGGGCTGATGCAGAACACTTATAGTTACCTTTTATTTCTCAAAAATGATTGATTTGATTATAATTTACACATTTTCGTGCTCTAAAAGTCATTTGTGTTCTGATAACTTTCTCTAAAATCCTGAGGCCCGCTGTTAGAATGTACATGGTAATTGAAAAATACAGGGTGAAATTTCTGGCAGGGTTAGATCTGGCTACTCAGCTGATGCCATCAGGAGTCTTGTTTTGTCCCTGTTCTTCAGCTCTGCCTTACCCTTTTTGGTTTACTTCTCAGACAAGCTCTCCCCATGTGGAGCAAAGATCACTGCTGGGAACTGCAGCTTCTGTTCTACCAGTTTAGTAACTGCAGTAAGAAGATAGTTTCTCTTTCTCATTAATGCCAGCTAAACCCAGGGCTGCCTGCCTAGGCTGGGGAATGAGTGCCCTTGTGATACCCTTGTTAACCACCAGAATCATCTCCAGAGCTGGGGGAATGGGTGGGGCTGTCATTCTAAATCGAACCACAGGAACTAAGAGGGGAGCCCCAGAGGGTGATCACGGGGCTATTATCAAAAGAAGGGCCAGAGCAACGGTTGTCCTAGGTACTGGCTTCAGTCTACACTCATTTCCTTTCCTCAGCTTTAACGTTGACATTGTCTGTGATAACCGTTAGCACTTTACCTTGCTCTAGAAGATGTAAAAGTGGGTTGTTTCCATTTTCAGTAACTTGTTAATTAATCTTTCTGTGAAACTTGTATTATTGGTGGGTATATTAATATGGAGGGAGCTTTGTTAAACACAACTCAGGTGTGCCCTCCTATATCTTTTAGTAATGATTCAGTATATGTCTTTAATATGGTGATTTGATGGTTACATTTGGCCTGACTTACTCTTGCGGTCTAAATATTGTTTATTTTGTTAAACAATTTTAGCAGTTTATGAGAGAAAAACTTGACCTTTTTGCAGCATCTGGCACTCTGGTGTTTGAAAATTCTCACTCCCTCTTTGTTCAGGAAAACCACCATCCCCTTTCTCTGTCACCCTCCCCGCTCACGGTTCCCTCTGAGCCTTAAATGCTGGAGTTCCCCAGGCTTTGCTCCTTAGCCATCTCCTCCTGTCTGTGGGAAATGCCGTGTTTCAGCCCCCATCCAGACATCTGTGACTCTTGATTTCCTGCTGCCTCCAACAAGCTCTAGGTCCACACTTCCTTCTGGCTGCCTGTACCGTATTTCTTCCTTCTGCCTTCCTGTGACAGACAGTGCTCCTTCATCATGGCACTTTTGTCTCCTTGAGCCCGGACATAGTTTCAGAATAATTCCTCTAACAGTTTGGGGTTCCTGCAGCGTCCGAGAACACTCCCAGAACATGGAAGAAGAACTTGCCCAATGACCTTAGCAATCCTTTCCTGGCATTGGCCCCAGTTGGGTCATAGAGACATTTCTAAATGAACCCCTTGAAAGGAGGAAGGGGTTACTTTTAGACCAATCCAACGTACCGCTGAAGCTGGGGACTGTCTCCCATTATGTGGAGGTGAGATTCCTTTATGGAAGAAGAGTAGGGAAATGATGCTGGGTAGGCAACTGGCTGCAGCTGTCATATTAGTAAGCACAGCTTGTGGGATGTGCAGCCAGCCTCTTTTCTTACCTTCCACTGGCCCTTTATGTTGGCTTGCAGGGTTAACTCTACCCCTGCCCAGAAGAAAACTCCGGTGGACCCAAGACTTCTGTCACTGCTAGGTAACAAAAAATCTCATGGTCACTTCATACTACAAAAAGTCAATTCAGCAATTAAAGTCTTCAGTCCTAAGGCACAACAGAACTTCAAGCCTAAGTTGAAGCTTCTTCCCCACTGCGCAAGCACCGGCCTGCACCAGGCAGAAACCCTGCTGTTGAGGAAGGGAGGGTGGGCACAGTGGGCTGCTTCTCACTTTCCTCACCTGATCCTTATCTTCTCCCAGCCGTCCTGTGTTGGAGCATGTGGAAGAAGGAAAGGAAATGAGGGCAGGAAAGCCCTTCTTAAACAGGTACAGGAGCTGTCTCGGGTTTGCAGGTGTCAGAGCTTGTTCTCTCCTGAGTGCTTTCAAAGGATACCCTTCAGAGACCATACCCACCATTACATCTGGGCACGGTCACTTGGTTTTCCCCTGATGAGACCAAATGTCTCTTCATTCAGACTGATTGCTTCCTCATCCCGTAGCCTCTAAGAATCTGATGATACTGGGAGCTTCTCATCTCAGCTTCTTTGCCCCTCCGGAGGGCCTGATCTAAGGTGACCCTCTGCTGGTTCTCTCTTGTGTGACCCACATTGGGTGCATGGGACACCGACATCCTTTGCTCAAACTAGGGGAGATTCCAGCACATGACAACCTCTATTTTGTCCTCAGAATAGTTAGCCAGCCCTCTATATATATCTCGGGTGTAAGACAGACATGCTACCAGCCCAACTCCACGGACCCATAGTGAGCTCTGTTGGTGATCCTTTGAGCTCTTTTCCTGGGCTTGAGGGGATGGGAAAGAGATTCCCATCCCTCCCCTTATATGAGGTGGAGCAGGAGTCATAGAATGCCAGTTGCTTTTTAAAACCCTCCTCTGATGCTCTTGGACCTTTATACCATGAGTTGGATGAGTTTGCAACTGCTCCCTAGGAAACTTTGCATCTTGGCCCAACACCTCACTTTGGAATGTGGTATCTTGTATTTTGGTGCCTCAGAAAAAACTTGTATTTTTACATGCACATCAGTGCAGCTACCAGTTAATTGATTTTGCCCAGGAGATGGAACTTATTTGCCAATTCTGTACTCAGCACCCCCAGCACAAGGATGGAATCTTTCTTATCTTCAAATCCCTATTCCTGGGCTGAGTGCCTGGCTCATTCATTCAGTTAGTAAATATTTGTTGAACACTGTACCAGGCCCCTGGGGATATAGCAGTGAACAAAGCAGACATGGTTCCTGCTGACAAGGAGCTTATATTCTTGTTGTGCAGCCAGACATTAAGTGCTACTTCATTAAAATTGTGAGAAATACAGCAAAGAAGCAGAGGGTGTTGTGGGAGAGACTGGTAATGAAAATAAGTCTTATCTGGTGGCTGGGGGTCAGGAGAGGCTTTCTTGATGCTATTTGAGTTCAGTTCTAAAGGGTAAGAATTGCTGAGGCTGAAGAGAGAGGGGGGCAAGTTTGCTCTAGGGCAGTGGTTCTTAGCTGGGTACGATTTTGCCTCCCAGGAGACATATTAATATTCCAGTGTCTAGAGACATTTTTGATTGTCAGAGCTGGGACATGGGGTGGGGTTGGTGCTACTGGCACTTAGTGGGTAGAAGCCAGGAATTCTGCTAAATATCCTATAATGCCCCCCACAATACAGAATCATCCAGCCCCAAATACCGGTAGTCCTGAGGTAGAGAAACCCTGCTCCCAGCCCAGGAAACAGTGTGAAGGCCTTGAAGTCAGGGCACATTCAAGAATGCAGACAAAGGCCCATGTGGTTGGTAGAGAGCAAGGCAAAGTGTGGATCTGGGGGAGATCAGGGCAGTTGGTGGTGTCCTGTTCCCAGCACCCCATAGGTAGTTAGGTGTCTGGGACTTCGTTGTTTGTCCTGAGAACAATAGAGTGCCCTTAAAGGTTATTATGTACCAGCCTCTAGTGGGTAGAGGCCAGGAGTGCTGCCAAATATCCTATAATGCACAGGACAGCCCCCACAACAAAGTGCCAAAGTTGAGAAATCCTGAATTAGAGGAAGCAAGAATGGCTGCAGGGCAGTTAGTCTGCAGGAGCCTTGGGCTAGGCTGGTGGAAGGGCATAAAAAGAGAAGTTGTGTCAACCTCTAGAGGTTTAGGAGGCAAAATCATCTGGTCTTTTTATTCCATTATGTGTCAGACAATCCACTAACATCTTGGGATATAAAAGTAAGCAAGGCAGACAAATTTATTTGCTGTCCCAGATCCTAATTGTAGGTGCTCAGTGAATTTTCATTGAATGAATACTTACAAGCATCAAAATTTATTTTTATTTGCTGATTATGATTGAGCCTAGTGAGGAAGGGTGGTTAAAATGAGAGGCCTAATGTCTATAAGGCACCTTGCACAGAGTTTGGTGCTAGGTGTTCAGTAAATGCTAATTAAGTGCCAAATGTCCCATCTCAGGACTGTGATCCACCTGCCCACAATGCTCATGAAGACAGGAACAGGAGACCACCTTCTGGGCTAAGGCCCATTAATCTTTCCTTAGAGACAGAACAGAAAAACTCACAAAATCTTTCTTTACCTCAGTGTACTTATTATGGCTGGTACGAAAGCAGAGGGAGCAAGAACTTTATTTATTTAACATGGATTGCACTGTGTAAAAACATGTAGGCTTCTCTCTAGTTCCTTTTAAAATGTGACAAACAAGTGTAACTAAATATATATATTCCGATATATCTTTTTAAATTTCTACTGTTCCTTAGATTGATTGTTCCCGTCTTGTGATCCAGATGCAGAATCTCTAGCAGTTGATGAGTCAGCCTGTGTGTGATTCATATGTGCACTAAATTAAGCAGGAAAAAGTGATCTTTAAAAAATGTTACAGACTAAGTCACTCATGCAGAGAGTGAAATACATTCTCCAATTAAACTAAAAACCATATTGCCTACTTTAAAATTACTTCCTAAAATTGCTACTTCTTTTAGTATTTTAATTTATCCTTTCCCCTTGATATACCTTTTTTCTTCATGACCTCATTCCCTTAACTTCATTTTTGTGTCTCATTAATTCCAAATTGGATAAAGCTTCTTTAGCAAATTTTCAGAAGTTGTTCATGTGACTGATTTATGAAAGTTCTTTACTGCTTACTAAAGACACAAAGATGTTTCTTTCCGTTCTGGAGGAACTCACTGTCCAGACAGATAGTGAACAAGCAAGTAGGCAAACTTAAAATGCATGGTGATAAATGGAGTTGAAGAATAGGTGTGGGTGCCAGGTACACTTTCTCAGATGGGGTGACATCTGAGCCTGGTCTGAGAGGAGATGGTTGAGAGAAGAAAGGGGATCCTTTTTTTTTTTTTTCCCTTTTAAAGGATTCCATAAATAAGATGCCACCACTGATCTTTTTACTGTGCCTGTAGTTGTGGCTTTTCTAGAATGTCATATGGTTAGAATCATATAATATGTAACCTTTTCAGATTTCCTTCTTTCACTTAGCAGTATTCATTTAGGTTTCTTCTATGTCTTTTCATGGCTTGATGGCTCATTTCTTTTTAGCATTAAATAATATTCCATTTTCTAGATGGACCACAGTTTATTCATTTATCTGCCAAAGGACATCTTGGTTGCTTCCCATTTTTGGCAATTATGAATAAAACTGCTATAAACGTTTGTGTACAGGTTTTTTATGTGGACGTAATTTTTCAACTCAATTGGATAGATACCTAGGAGCTTGATTGCTGGATTGTGTGGTAAGCCTATGTTTAGCTTTGTAAGACACTGACATCAACCTTCCAAAATGGCTGTACCATTTGAATTCCCACCAGCAATGAATGAGAATTCCTGTGGTTCCACATCTTCACCGGCTTGATGTTTTCAGTGTTTTGGATTTTAGCCATTCCATTACGTGTACAGTGGTGTCTCATTCTTGTTTTAATTTGTAAGTCTCTAATAACGTGATGTTGAGCATCATTTCATATGCCTATTTGCTATCTGTATGGGGGAGTTTTTACCCATTTTTAATTGTTTTTTTTTTAATTGTTGAATTTTAAGAGTTCTTTGTGTTTGTATATATTTTTTTCTTTTTTCTTTTTTTCCTTTTTTTTTTTTTAGAGACAGTCTTGTTCCGTTGCTCAGGCTGGAGTGCAGTGACATTATCATAGGTCACTGTAACCTTGAACTCCTAGGCTCAAGCAATCCTCCTACCTTAGCCTCCCAAGTAGTCCCTCCCAAGTAGGGACTACAGGCACATGCCACCAGGCCCAGCTAATTTTTAAAATTTTTGTAGTGATGGGGTCTTACTGTATTGCCCAGTCTGGCCTCCATTCTCCAACCTTGGCCTCCCAAAGTGCTGGGATTATAGGTGTGAGCCACTGCACCAGCTTCATTGTATATTTTGGATACCAATCCCTTATCAGATATGTGTTTTTATATTTTCCCCCAGTCCGTAGCTTATCTTTCCATTCTTTTACCAGTGTCTCCCAGAGCAGAAGTGTTTAATTTTGATGAAGTCAACTGATCAATTTTTTTTGCATGGATTGAATTTTTAGTGGTGTATCTAAAAAGGTATCACCAAATCCAAGGTCACCTAGATTTTCTCCAATGTTGTTGTCTGGAAGTTGTTTTTTTTTTTTTTTCTTTTTGAGTCAGAGTCTCACTGTGTTGCCCGGGCTAGAGTGCCGTGGCATCATCTTAGCTCACAGCAACCTCAAACTCCTGAGCTCAAGCGATCCTCCTGCCTCAGCCTCCCGAGTAGCTGGGACTACAGGCATGCACCACCATGCCCGGCTAATTTTTTCTATATATTTTTAGTTGTCCAATTCTTTCTATTTTTGGTAGAGACGGGGTCTCGCTCTTGCTCAG
>CAUYSK010118966.1:0-50260 GCA_963575035.1 Avahi laniger | reverse complement strand
CCCGATCGGCCTCTGGCTAATTTCTATTGCATAGAGAGCCCAAGGGCCTGCTCTGGTAACACGTTGATGGGAATGGTGACAGTGTTGACGTCAAGAAACGAGGGTAGTGGATGGATGACTTGGTCATAGCCACATGGCTGGGCTGCTGGGGTTTTCAGCCTGGTGCTCAGCTAGTTGGGCTTCTGGCTTCACCTGCTATGGAATGCTGGCCAGTGAGCCAGTGACCGGGGAATCAGGTATAGAAGGCCTTGCCTGGGTTTCTGTAGCCACTGCAAGGGGTTAATAATAAAGACGAGTGCACAGCTACATGTAAGCCACTCTGGGGAAGTTCTGAAATATTTGGAGGCAGCTACTCTGAAAAAGACTGGAATTCTTCCTAGAAGTAGCGGGGTCTTAAAGCCTTTATACATTGGGCCTAATCGTACACATGACTTCTTTTGTATTCACAGGTTGGTGAAACCAGGCACAAAGTGATTACATAGATAAATACAAGCATTTGACTGTGTAAGTGAAAAGATGCAATGATGGGAGACATTACTACCCACTAATACCAGAGTATTATTCATCAGTCTGGGCCTCTTCACATAGGGCATAGTAGATACTTGGTTTTCCTGTGGTTGGTTAGTGTGTTTGCTCCTGCCAATGCAACTGCAAGGGGGTTAAAGTCTAGGTCCAGTTGCCCGTTGTACAAAGATCCAATTATTCAGACTAGGAAGACTGCCAAGGAAGAAAGGAATTTTTTTTTTTTTTTTTTTTTTTGAGACAGAGTGTCCCTCTGTCACTCAGGTAGAGTGCAGTGGTGCCATTGTAGCTCACTGCAGCCTCAAACTCCTGGGCTCAAGCGATCCTCCTGCCTCAGCCTCCCAAGTAGCTGGGACTACAGGCACATGCCACCAGGCCTGGCTAATTTTTCTATTTTTTGTAGAGATGGGGGTCTTGCTCTTGCTCAGGCTGGTCTCAAGCTCCTGAGCTCAAGCAGTCCTCCTGCCTCAGCCTCCCAGAGTGCTAGGATTACAGGCATGAGCCACCATGCCCAGGCCAGAATGTTTTGAATATGGTAGATATCTTGTCAGGAGAATGGGAGAAGCTGCCTTAAATCTGTCTCCCCAATTTACAGAGATCATGGGCTTTTAAAGCAGGGGCCACGTGCCTTGGGGCAGGTCATGGTATAATGAACAAGGGGCTACTTGCATGGGGGTAGGTTGTTGGGGATGGTGAATCTTGGGTCAGGAAGTCTGCCCAGGGGCCTTCGGATTCTCAGCTCTTTGTCTTGCAGAAAATCTACCATTTCTGGGAAACAACTCAAAAAGTTAAGTAATTAAAGAAGAGGATTATAAAAAAAACATGTCAGGGTCATTAAAATTTGTTCATAGAACCAGTTATACCAGTGTGATTTGTAAAGGGCTTTGTGTCCATAAGTCCTCAGTCTGATAACCACCTACTGACGGGTGCATCTCAAAAGCTGCACCCAGGTCCCTGGTTGCCCCTTCCTGACCCCCTTGGCATCTCATCTCCCCTCCCCCACCCAGCTCAGTGACTGGCCGGTACCTCCCCCGTCCTCTCTTCTGATCAGCAGCTTTACCTGGAGATCACCTTTCTGACACCCACTCACCTCACTCTGAGCCCTGTGCAAACACAGAGCAAAAGTCTTTGTCAGGTTTTAGTCTGAAATGTTGGTTCTTAGTGTGCTCATCATGGCTGAAGAATGACCAGATGTACCAAAGTAAGGCAAGTAAGAAAATGAGGTTAGTTGAGGAGAGAAAGACAGGATTATAGGGCAAGAACAAGATGCAGGTTTACAGAATGTGATACATACGCCAGAGATGACAACTGGACCCATTGTCGCAGCAAACGGAGAGTAAAAGGAAGGCTGCAAAAAAGGGGGCTGGTTATGGTCTGCAAGCTCGTTTTATAGTGCCCGGATTGGGACCTCCCTTGTGGTTCAGAGGTCACCATGGAACCACTTTGATTGGACAGTTGGGAGGTATATGATCTCTTATGAGCCTCTCTGGAAGCCCATTCAGTGAAGGGCGGGGTGGGGGCGGAGCCTGAATCAAAGCAGCACCCACTTTTGTCCCTAGGAGGAGGCTGGGAATCCTTCATTACCTAGCTAGCATCCCGACCGTACAATCTCATAAACTGTGTACTCTGCTACTTGGGAAGTGGTAGGCATGACTGCCTTCATTGTATTTAAGACTTGATGGAATTATCTCTGAGAATGTGTTAAAGGGGACAGAAATGGAAATGGAATAGATCAGAGACACAATGTACTGTTTTCTTCTCCAATTTTCAGGATTTTTATAACGAATCATGATGACATGTAAAAAAAAAAAAGAAACAAAAAGACGTTTCCCTTGGCCTTCTACAGTGGGGGCTAATTCCTTTGTAGAGAAGTGAGTTATTTTAAACCTGAAGCATGCCCTTGGGAATTTGTGCTTCTGGGAAGCTTTTGGCTCCTCCCATAGAGTGTAGAAAGGGATGGTGACTAGAAACAACCTCTCCACCTAGTGAGCGCCAGGACTGAATGAGTTGAAAGAGATGTCTTTTTGCTTTCTTTTTTTCCCCCTCCACCCGCCACCCTGCATTTAAGGGGAAAAAGTGTCTTTTTTTATTTGCGCCTCAACCAGACTAGTTAACAGAACAGGATAATTCTGGATACGAGTCTGTGCAAAATAGGAGAGTATAAAAGCTGATGAGAGACATTTGAATGGATGTCATTGTCTTTCACAAAGCGTCGTTTTGTCTCATTGTTTTCACCTAAGACTTCTTGCAAAACAACGGGCTTTGAAAGTGCAAGATCTGCTGCTTAACTCTTGAAGAGCTGACAGACATCACACCTTTTCCAGCAGGATTGTGACTGAAGCTTCAATCATTTTTTTTTTTTTCAGTTTCTGTGCAGTAGGTGCAACAATTAGAGAGAACTGTTAGCTGACTATCCTACACCCAGTTCCCATAGTGTCAGAGGGAACTAAAAATATTCTGTGGTCAAACTATAGAGTCCTGCTTCTAACGGGCTTGAGCTGAAAGTAGTGAGGGGGAGGTCGTGTAACCCACGGAAACGGTGAGGTGACACAAAGCCATCGCACGAAGTTTCCTTCGTCTAAAAAGGCTGAGACTCTTTCACGATACTGCACTTTGGGTGAAACAAACAAACAAAAGACCATTTCCAAATATAGCCAGCTTTTGTAGGCTATATTTAGTCACTTTGCTACTTAGTGAAAATATCAGAATGCATTTTGGCAGAAATTCTCACTGTGATGTTGGCTTTTTTTTTTTTTTCACTTCCCCATATTTAAAGCTCTGGTGACATAAACATTAAGGAATATAATCAGAGAAGCCAAGGGTCTCTTCTTGGGTCATGTGGTTATTCACTTAAAAACTTATCGAGGACCTGAACCAGGGGTTGTTCCAAGCCTCTGCTTCTAATCAGTCTTTATTATGGAGTCTTTTGTTGTTGAAGCTCTCAAGAGATTTCCAAATAGTACAAAAACAAGGTGATGGCCCTAATATGTACAGTCGGCCTTCTGTATCGGGAGGTTCCACATCTGAAGATTCAAACAACTGCAGATCGAAAATATTCAAAAACCAAAATGGACAGTTGGGCCTGTACTGGTCACGTACAAATTTGTTTTCCTTGTCATTATTCCCTAAACAATACAGTGTAACAACTACTTACATAGCATTTACATTGTATTAGATGTCATAAGTAATCTAGAGATGATTTAAAGTATATGGGAAGATGTGTGTAGGTTATATGCAAATATGCCATTTTACATAAGTGACTCGAGCACCTGGGGAATTTGGTGTCTGTGGGGATCCCGGAACCAGTCCCCCACCGATACTCATGGATGACTGTATATATATCATGGAGGCATAGGTATGAAACAAAACAGAGATCATCAAAGTGCCTGTTTTATAGTGCTCTTGTGAACTTTGAGTGTATCAATACATATACATTTAAATCAGTGTCTAGCACAAGGTGAGTGCTCAGTGTTAGCTATCCTTATTATTACTTGCATATAAGCAAATATATTAGTATATGCATGTATGCTTTATGTCATAAAGACATAGACTTGAAATAATAGTCTTTGTCTTTCAGTATTGAAGTATCCAACAATGCTTATGCTTAACTGGGCAGGTCCAAACTGGAGCAAGGCCTTTCTTTTTTTTTTTTTTTCCATTGTGGTAAAATATACACAGCATACATTTTACCATTTTAACCAATTTTAAGTGTGCAGTTCAGTGGCATTAAGTACATTTACATTGCCGTGCAACCATCACCACCATCCATCTCCAGAATTTTTTGACTTCCCGTCTGGAAGTCTGTGTCTACTGAACACTAATTTTCCATTCCCTGCTCCCCCCAGCGTCTCTCAGTGACCCTTCCATTTTCTGTCTCTATGAATTCGACTACTCTAGGTCCCTTATATAAGTGGAATCACACACTGTCCTTTTGTGTCTGGCTTACTACCCTAAGCAAAATGTCTTCAAGGTTCATCTATGTTGTAGCCTGTGTCGGAATTTCATTCCTTTTTAAGGCTGAATAAGGACGCTTCATTTTAAAATTAAAATATTTTGGGATGACCATACGGCTGTAGTTGACATAGACAATTTCTTCCGATACTGTCTTCTCTATGCCAGGTCTCATTGTATGAATATTCTAATGAGATCTAATGACAAGGCTTTCCCATAGTGTCCTTCCTTCAGGAATGGCTTTGCCCTTGAACTTGGGCTCTAGAGTCAGACAGATGGATGTGCATTTGCCATCTGCCTTCTACCACTTAAAAATTTCATTATCTTGGGCATATGGTTAGGTTAAACCACATGATATTGTTGATACTTGATAATTTTTACATACCAAAAGGACGCTTTCACATGATTCAACCTAATTTTTTACCTCTCTGCTCCTCAGTTATCTCATGTAAAATATAAAGGTTAAAAACTGTGCTTGCCTCAGAGAGCTGCCATGAGAATCGGCTGGTGTGATGTGGCCAAGAGCACACTCAGGTGTTGGTGCTCTTGTGCTCGCCCTACATTGATGCCTCCCGTGGCAGGAGCCCCTCCTCACAAGTCCAGGGGTCCAGGGGCCCTTCTCACCCCTTTGGCCCCCCCCCACCTGCTTGATTCTCCCTTCACCATCAGCTCAAGGGCATGAGGGGCTCCCTGGAGTGAGGGCCACTTTCCTAACACTCAGTTTAGAGGGGACAGAGCAGGGAGCACAGCAAACACTGTACTAGACAGGGAGTAAAAAACATAAAGATAAAAAAATGCAGCGTATTAGAAAACCTAAAGCAGGGGAGGATGATACAAAGGGTCGATGACGCTTCAGAGGAGAGGGGAGGAGGTGCCCTGACTCTGCCACCGGAAGCAGGTCCAGGTGTTGCTCTTCCTTTCAGGCCTTCCCCAGGCCATTTCTTCTTTTTTTCTTTTATTTCAGCATATTATGGGGGTGCGAACGTTTAGGTTACGTATATTGCCCTTGTCCCACCCCCAGTCAGAGCTCCAAGCATGTCCATCCCCAGACGGTGCGCATCACACCCATCAGGTGTGAATATACCCATCCCCTCCCCCCATCTGCCCCACACCTGATGAATGTTATTCCTATATGTGCACTCAGGTGTTGATCAGTTAATACCAATGTGATGGTGAGTACACGTGGTGCTTATTTTTCCCTTCTGGTGACACTTCACTTAGTAGAATGGGTTCCAGCTCTATCCAGGATAATACAAGACCATTTCTGATTCCGTCACACTCACTGTCCCTTCCTAGCTAGTTCTCCCCACTGCACCCTACCCCATCTCGAGTTCCTTTAACTCTGCAGCCTCAGTTTAATTCAATCCACCCTGTTTCCAGTGGATCAAAACCATGTTGGTTATATACAAGGCACTGTGTTAGCCGCTTCATTTAGTTTGGGTCTCTGCTCAGAGATATCTCCCTTATCCTAGTTCATCTACGATAGCTCCTTTCCCTTTGACCCCCACTATTTTTCTCATTCCCCCCATCCTGCTTCATATCTTAAATGTTATAGTTCTACCCAACCCTTTATCATATACTTATTTATCTGCTTGTTCTCTGCCCCTCTAGAGCAAGGCTTCTCAAACTTCAGTGTGCACACCCACTAGGCAATCACGTTGAAATGCAGGTGCTGTTTCCTTAGGTCTGGAGGAACCTGAGATTCCACATTTCTAATAAGCTGGTGAGATGCGGATGCTGCCAGTTTGGGGACCACCTTTTGGATGTTAGGTCTCGAAGGTTAGCAGTACGAAAACGGAACTTCATTCATCTCGTCTGTTAAATCCCTGACCCGGTGCCTGCACATGGACAGCGCTCAATAAATATTTGTGGAATGAATGAATGAATTCTTCAGGAATCAGAAGTCCCTCTCTTTAAAGAGAAAAGACATTCGCACAATATAAATAATATAAATGATAGAAGAGAGAAAAAAAGCCAGATGAATGATGTGGGGGCTGAGAGGAGAGAGACTGATTTTGACAAAGGCATCTAGAAAGCGTTATAGCGGGGGTGGACTTGAGCTGGGCCCTGAAGGGGGCAAGATTTGAAGTAGAGGCAGGTGGGAGAGACCCTGGGAGCAGGGTGGGCACAAATGCCTGCAGTGGAGCAGGGCCTGTCAGGGAGGTGCCGGTTTGCAGGCTGAGCCAGGAGCCAAGAAAGTCACAGCACCGTGAGTGCTAAGTAGATTCGCCCTCCCTCCCTCTTTCTTTCTTTTCCTTCTTTCCAGTCTGGATCCTGGGCAGCTCTCTTGGTGAGTTGAAACTGCTTTTCCGGGGTGGCTGCCTGCTGGTTCTGCAGATGCCCTGAATCAGGAACTCCCTGAGAAGGCTCCCCTCGGCCCAGGCCTGTGTGGGATGCTGCCTTCAGCCACCCTGGCTCAGTGTCCACTATTAATCAGGCTATCTTGGGCTTTTCCGGTGTTCCCTCTGTGTTCCACCCTTTTATAACTCAAAAGTCTCCAAACATCTTCTCATTTTCCCCTACCCAAGACCCTCAGTCTCCTTGCCAACTAATTCCCCTTCCTGAATCTCAGGGAATTACGTGAGGACGCCATCAATAAAACTGTAACATTTTGTCCTGTGAACTCTCTGTTTCCCTGGGGCTCCAGCCAGGCGTGATGCAGCCCAGTCCAGGGTAATTTGTGGGGAAGTATTCCATCTTTCCCCCACGATGTAAGGAGACTCTCCAGGGCCTAAAAACTACTTTATACAAAACACAGATAAGATCATGAAAGTTAATCTACTAAATGTGTATATTTCAGTACTGCTTCTTGCACAATGCATGTGGCCGGTTCTTTTCCTTATTTTGAAGCTCCTACTCCAGCAGTGGTGTCTGCGGGCCTGCAGAGAGGGCTGGGTTGGTAGCTGCCCTCCCACCCCACGGACGTGTGGGTTGTCGGTCGTATTTGAGAAGAGCCACGGTGAGTGTGTGGTGGCTGTCCTTGTGACGCTGCCTCTGGGGTTCACCACTGACAAACTTCTGCTCAGAAAGTGCTGCCTCATCCCTAATGGCTACCCAATCAGGAAAATATTATTTTCAGATGTTTTAAATTTGTGCAGTGAGAAACATATGTCTTGCCATATGGAGCACAATAGGAGCTAGTTAAGGCCAAAGTGGAAACCAGGATTGGGAGTTTTCTTTATTTCTGTTTTTGAAGTCAGACCCTGCAGGCCAGATTTCCCCAACCAGCAGACTAAGCTGTGCTCTAAATTAGAGTACGTTTGCATCATAGAGAAACCACGTACACAAAACAGGCAACGGCAAGCTCCCCCGCTCCTCGTTAGCAGCACATCCAATTAGGAGAGTCACCGTGGCGCTGCCATGGCCCCATCTGAAGATGAAATCACAGACAACCTTGCAAATGCTCTAAAGTCATCATGATATAAAATGTTAAAATATACTTATCTTCACACCAAGATAGTTTCACTAAAGCTGCACATTTGATTTATGTAATTTTTTGTTGTCAAAACAATTTAGGCTTTATTAAAAGTTATAAGGGACTTGTGCTATTAAAAGTTAGGAGAGTATCTTTTTCTAAGTTATATAAGAGATAAAGGGATTTATGTTAATAATGATTATTTATTATACTATACCAGTGTGGTATACAGACTTTCCTTGGAGTTAAGAAAAAGTAGTGATTTGATCATGCTTACAAATTACGTCTGCAGACTTTATGCCTGTGGATAAGTTACATGCTAATCCTAACTCATCTTCTTTAAAAATTTTATTACCAAGAGATGGCTTCTGCGATCCCATTACCTAGTAAACTCAGCCATCTGGACAAGTATTTATAATAATTTTAAAGCTCACCTGGCAAACCTATAAAAGCTACCAAACGACCACCATTATTTATCTTTTCAGGAAAAGACCAGTGAGTAGGCAGTGGAACAATCAATCCAATCTCGTCACTTTTTGCTTCTAATAACTACACTGGTACAAAATGAAAATTATTGAAATGAAAAAAAATTAAAGAAATATTTTACAGATTTTTTTCTTTTAAATAAAGAGGAATGGACATTATAAAAGGCACTAAATTTTCAAATTTCACATATACGAAAAATAAAGGTAATAAAAGATATGAACTTGAATACTTTTTACAGAGAAGTTTTTAAAATCAAAGCCCTGATGAGTGGTGTAATTTTAACCATTAATTTTAAAAACAAAGTTCTTAGCGTTGTAGTAATAACAGTTTTGGACTTCCACATGTAATCTGAGAATGAAATGAAAGGGACACTAGAATATAAAAACGGTATTAGCTTATCAGCCGCTGACTCACTCAGCAAGCCCCTGCTTCGTGCACAGGCCCGCACCGGCCGGGCTCTGTGGAGGAAAGGCGCGTCAGACAGAGTCCTGCTCACCAGGAAAGGTTCCACTCCACCCCACTCTCAGCCTGGCTTTTCCTTTCAGAACTGCTTGGTTTCACTTCTTGAGCTTCTCCACATACCAGGCAAGAAGCTCTTGTAGTAGTGGAGACAGGTGAGAAAACACATAACTCCCTTGCATGAGCTAAAGCTAAGATTTAATAACTGTGGGATGCTAAGGAAGCTCAGTGAGATCACGGAGACAGGCCATAGGTCAGAGAAGGCTTCCCAGAGGTCACGGCACCCAACTTGCCTCTGATGCGTCTTTACTCAGTTTGTTAAGGTGGTGCTGAGCATCTGTCTCCATGATTTTAAGTTGGCATCCACGGCCTATTAGACCTAACTTCCCTACAAACCTGTGAGCACGGAGCCATGTACCTCAAGTCTGGTCCCTGTCCAAACCAACGGAAGGCTCAGTTTCCAAGTTCTGCCCAAAAGGAACACCCCTCTGAATTCCTGTTTCCAGCCTGGGGGTAGGTATCTCTATTCTCAGCTCATGTGCAGAGCAAAGAAGTCTGGTGGTGGGTCCTAAGTTCAAGGAATGGCTTCTCTTTCCCATCTCCAGGTACCAACTCAGCCCCTTTCAGGTGACTCAGGTGTCCTTTTACCCTCCCTCCCACCATAGGTGAACATAGGGTCTTAACATGACAGACTTACAATAGAAAAGCATCCTCACCGAATATCGGAGGGTGGCTGTTCCCGCAGAGGGGGTGTTGGGGAATGATGCTGTAGAGATGAGGGCAGAGCAAGATGTTGGGCGCTCTTGAACACTGAAGAGCATGGACCACAGGACACCACTGCTGGTTCTTACCCAGGAAACACAGGGTGAAATAATGGAGTTGTAGGAGAATAGCTCAATGATGGGATATAACATGAATTAGATAAAGAAAGAGACTAAAGGCAGGAAGACCAACGTGGGCACAATAATTCAAGTTTAGTGAAATAAGATCATGGGCCGTGGAATAGGAACAAAGGACAAAGCAACAGAGGTGAAAAGACTTGAAGGGGATGGGAGAGCAGGTAATAGAGGATCAATGGCGATGACTTCTGAGGACACTTGGTCAGATTTAGTATGGGTAGGGGGTGCTGCTGTCTACCTGCAGCAATACATTTAGTTATTATCGTAGCCCTTGGCTAAAAATAAGGGTTGTAAATTAAGTATGACCACATGCTTTCAGATTGGGCATTTGTCTTTCCCAGTTTTCCTTTTCTTCCTGGTCTTGTATTTCCTCAGCCTTGGATTGTGTTCCCTGCCCTCCTTGCGCAAAGGTAAGAATAGCTATTCTCCACCTGTGCTTTGGCGACAGGCACTAAGGGCTTGGGCCCAGAAACAGGTAGACAAACATAAACAGATTATACCTGTATGCAAGACTTGAACTTTAAATGGTCTTTTTTTTTTTTTTTTAAGACTAGTCAAGTGCAGTAGTGAGGAGGGATGTTAAGTAGTAGAACAAGGAGTTCAATCTGTAACTGTGAACAATCAAGTGGGATAACGCACTACCTTCGGACCAGCCTTTAAATGGTCTTGATTATAATATTTTAGTAAAATGTGTGGCTTTCTTTTAGCGTAGAGCTTGAAGAGTAATATTTTTAAATCTCAGACACTTCTTCTTTGAAAGGTAGAATCAAATGAAAATTAATTTCAGGTTGAATTCTGGAAAAAGTGATCACATCTGAATTCACCACATCAAACAATTTACATCTGAATTGTTTTGAATAGTCAGATTATTTTGTAAATGTATTCGTGTCTATGGTCAGGGCTTTCTGGCCTCCAAATTGTATGACATCTGGATTTTTAACATTTCCTTATTTTGAAACAGCAAGAGGGGTTCTTTCTATCTGTTCGCCATTTTAAGTTTCTATCCTGACATACCTCAGACAAGGTTCTTTCAGAGCAAAGTGATGGACCCTTGCAGACCTCCAGCCCCAGCTTTATTTTGAAAGGTAAAGCTCCCGGAGGCCAGTCTTCTTTAAAAACACAGGCCACTGCACAGAATGCTTTGAGGGATGGCCTTGCATTTTGAGTACCTAAAAGCCCTCAAATGAAAAACTCAGATCAGGCTCAAAGAACCAGCCATTTGTTGATAGCCAACTTCTCCGTGCAGTTTCTATCTGTTCTTTACTGCCAGACCAGCATGAAGTCAGTG
The DNA here is from genome assembly GCA_963575035.1 of Avahi laniger. NCBI lineage: Eukaryota > Metazoa > Chordata > Mammalia > Primates > Indriidae > Avahi > Avahi laniger. The sequence continues at coordinate 39,240 of CAUYSK010118966.1, read as the reverse complement.
CTGAAAAAAGTCAGCTTCACATCTTTGTTGCTTTTTCAGTTTCTGTTTGGGGCCTCGGTGCTGTGTTAATCAAAGGCTCCTGGGAAATATAACATCTGGTGCCGGTACCTGGAGCAGAAGAGCTACAATTGATTAGAACATGGAGGGCTCCTTGTAAATGCTATATATTGCATTGTTGGGTTAGTATAAAGTCACTGAAATAATACCTAAGTCTGTTTCCTCAACCATTCAAAGCTAACATCCAGCCCCTGGAGATGAAAGGATTGAGGAGGATTGAGGATTGTTCAGCTGGAACAAGAAATAGAATAAAGTGTTCTGAGTACGCTGATGCTCCCCACCCCCGTAAGATTTACTTGGCTTAATTTCATATTTCATGCTTTAAATGTTAACTTATAGATAAATGTTTAGCAGGAATGTGGGAAAGCAAAACATAAAAAAATTTTTAAGTAAAATAAAATAAATTACAGATAAAAGGCCATTAAAAACATTTATTAGGATTTTCATTCAAGATAGAAGAATGAACCTATTTGAACATATATTGGTATTGCTTTATATTAACATAACAAATTTGAGATGTTCAGTCAACTCTTTTGAAAGGCAGAATAAAAAGAAAGAGACAAAGGCACTGGTTCAAGAGGCAGAATGAAAACAGAGAACTCTGTTCACCTGGTCAATTATTTCAAGGCAAGAGATAAGGCTCCTCATTAAGAATTAGCATCATAAAAAGTACTTTGGGTGAGGAAATTAAACAAGAAAGAAGGAAGGGAAAACAGGAAGCGAAGGCTGTGGAAAATGTTTCTAAAATTTTTAAATTATTCGCTTCATTTCCTGGAAAGGAATGGCTACCCAATGATGGGTTGCTCTAGTTTAGTATTTACTTCAAAGTACAATTTTATTGCCTAAGCTTTAACAACATAGTCACAATTACCAAGGAAAAGCAAATGAACATTAGAAAAATTTGGACTTCCTGAATATTAGTGGCTGTGTTAAAGGGAGAAGATATTGTCTAATTTTTTTTCACCATGTTTTCTGAGGGATGGGAGGTTAACTTGAGTAGATTGTGCAAACAAAAAGAACAGAAAAATCACGTGGGGCCAGAGAGGCAGTTGAAGTAACACTTTTTTTCCTATTACAGAAAGATGGCTTGAGGTTTATATAGGAAATTAAATTACATTGCCTGTACTTGACCTCAGATGGTGGAAAATCACCTAACTCCCACCTTCCCGAGTCCTTGTGCTTGTTTTCATGTTTCTTCTTAAAATAGTTTCTATAGATCAAACAAGAGGAGTGATCACTCTTGCCCACTGTCACCTCTTGGAGAGACTAGCGCCATCATCGGCTGGGAGTATTGACACTTGCGGGTGGGAAAAGGGGAAATTTCCATCTGACCTTTCAGCACATCCCTTTTCTGGAAGTGACTGTTTCAGTGTGAAGTTGATAATGTGGTTCATTCGACTGAAGTGAATCTCATTTTTAGCCCATTTTGCAGTGAAGCCAAATTTACTATCAATGTGTGTGTGGGGGTGGGGAGGGACAGAGGTTTGACTGGTTGAACTGTCACCGAGGTTCAATCATGATCACCGTAGCTTTGGCCTGGACCGCAGTTTTCTGGAAGGTAAAAATGGAGATAACACCTGACTGCTAATACCTGGCAGTAATATCTATAAAGTGATTTTGTGAATTAAATCATGATTATTACCATTGTTATTGTTACTACTACTGCTGTTAGACTGTGTACAGATTTGGATTAAGAAACTTATGAACTCTAATTCCTGGAACAATACATTTAATTTTTCTGGAAATGTCTTTATGCAACAAATATGAGTCATATTAAATTTGTTTTAAGATATATTATTCTACTGGACATTGAACTTCAAAGGCTGGATAAAATTAACCATCATCAGCAAGAAAACAGCAGAACCAGGTAGGAGAAGCCTATGATTGAGTTCCTTGCATGCTGTGTCTATTTTCTAAATGGAAATCATTACACTCCCCTATCCTTGGACAGCATGCTGAACTCATATCTGTTTGAGACATATTATTCAACAATAACAATAATATGCTGTGACTGAGACTTCTGTCATTTGACATGGGAATAACACCTTTGAGTGTTATAAGCGATGGTCTCCCATCTCTAGTTTGCTCTTGTCCATAAAAGCCAATTAATTGCCTCTGGGCTAAAGGCTGGTCTTACTGAAGAAGCAGTAGAGGCAGGTGGAGCTGCTAAATATGCAGATTTGGGGCTTTGGAGCAGATGTTCTGATTGTGCAGGGGCTGGGAAATCGGACTGACAGACACAATAGGGTTAATTTATTACCTTTGGAATTGGTGGAGGCTTTGCCAAGAAATGGACAAGATCAGCGCTTCTCAAGCCTTAATGGGCTTTTGGGTTTATGGATTATCTGAGGATCTTGTTAAAATCCAGATTCAGATTCAGCAGGGTTGGAGAGGACTTCAGATTCTGCATTTGAACGAGCTCCTGGGTGACACCAAGAACCATACTTTAAGCAGCAAGGGATTCGGTTGCTAGTAGGAGATTCTTGGTAATGGAATCTTTACCAGAGATTGTGTGTGTACCAAAGGGTATGAAGAGAAAAGACAGAGGAAGGGACCTGGATGGGAAGTTGAGGGACAGGCCCTAAGGCCGATGAAAGGCAAGGGGGATTGGGTTTTCAGAAAGCAAATCTGGTGCCGGGTGAGCCAAGACACCTGCGGTGCAGAATGGGCCAAGCTGGTCCACTAAGACATTCCTCTTAGACAGTCATTCACTCTAAGATATTCTCACTAAGGCAAGTTGTATCAGACTCACGCGTGCAGCACAGGTATGGCTGTTCAATGTAGGCTTTCCGAATGGCCCGTCTTGGTTTGAAAGCTCTTTCTGTGGGTAGGACAGGATATAACAGCCTCTAAAACTGATGGGAGAACCCACGTAGTGCCAGTAAAGGGTAATAGTTGAAGAGAAGAGTTCTTTGAGTCAGGTCTGGGTTTAAGACCCAGCTCCACTAGTCACGAGCTATTTCTGGCAAGGTGAACCTCTCTAAATCTCAGTTTTCTCATTGGCAAAATAATGCTCACCAGCTGGTTATCCAAATATAGTTCTCTTTATATGCAAGATATCCTGAGCATCATGCTTGCTCTGTCAACTTTATAGAAGTGATTTTCCACTTACAGGCGCTGGACTCCAAGGTGGGTTATACTAAGCATGTTTATTTCCTTTCATGAATATATTTTTTTGGATCCTACACTTGGAAGTCAGGCTTCATTATATCCACTATAACACTCCTTGTGGAGCAGATGAATATGGCATATGGATCTGTTTTCTGTTTTCTAATCTATAGAAAGACCCTAAGATGAGAGTGAGCTTGATATGTTTCAGGGACAGAAAGACATTTGGCTTGGTTCAAGCAGTGTAAGTAAGAAAGAGTGGCAGGGGTGAGGTCTGAGAGACAGGTAGGGACCAGAACATGTAGGGCTATGTAAGCCACGAGAAGGGTTTGAATTTATTAAAGCAGCAGGGGTGTAATGGAGATTATTTAGATGCCTAATGATTAAATGGAAGTAGCGATAATACCTAACGTCTTCCTTAACATGGAACCCTGATATTAACCATGGGAGCTGGGTACTATTATTGCAGGTTGAGTATCCCTTACCCAAAATGCTTGGGACCAGAAGAGTTTCATATTTCAGATTTTGGAATATTTACATACACATTATATTTTGGGGATGGGACCCAAATATAAACACGAAATTCATTTAAGTTTCTATACGCTTTATGCACACCTTGAAGGTAATTTTACACAATATTTTTAATAGTTTTGTGCATGGACCAACGTTTTGACCGTGTTTTGACTTCAACCTGTCACATGAGGTCAAGTGTGGAATTTCCACCATGCTGTCACGTCTGTGGTCAAAAAGTTTCAAATTTTAGAGCACTTCGGATTTTGAATTTTTGAATTAGGGATGCTCAACCTGTCCCTTCATTTCCTAGATGAGTAAATTGAGGTTTGGGAGATTAATTAAAATGCCCAAGGTCACCCAGCTGGTAATTAATAAGAAGCAAAATGCCATCATACTGTGTACTCCTGCTAAGTCTTCCTCAGCCTGTTCCCATGCGCTCCGCAGCGGATGTGAGCATGAATCAGACGCGGGCGGGGCTCTCTTGGCAGTCCTGAGAGAAGCGCAAGCATCTTCTCACCTGGGCCATCACGGCATTCTCCTCAGCACACGTCTCTGCATGGGAACGTGTCCAAGCGCGTATATCTTCTTTATGCCTCTAACCCTCCTTCTCCCAGGCCACAGTGAATCACTGCTTTGTGCTAGGTGGTGTAATTAATCCATCTGTCCCCTGGTGCCTCTGAGCAGTGTTCCCTCACCGGGCACAAGCTTTGGGGAATCACAGGCACTGGGAGAGTCTTGTTTTCTATGTCCGCACACATTTCTCCCTTTCTCCCTAGGGTAGCCAGCTCCCTTTATGTGGATTAGCGGGGAGATGCAATATTCCTGAGTATCTGGGGGCAATTTTGAAGGGCAGTCCCATTGAAACACCTCCTGGATTGGATGAAAGATGACGACAGGTATGAATTTTATGGATCAGATCAAGGGTCTCTTTTATAACACATAGTCCTTAGAGTTTCACCACGGCTCATGAATGTGACTAATGCAGGAAATTGTGAAGATAGGTTACCAGTGGGAAAGAGGCCCAGGTTTCTGATTCTGCAGGCCCCAGGCTTCATTCACAAAGCTGAAAGAGCCACTCTCTAAATTCAAAGGGAAGCAGCTGCCATAGAGAACTCAAAGGGCAAATCTGAGACCCCACTTGGAAGACAGCAGGATCAAACTTCTCTCCTGGTCCCCACCTTTGACAACTATTGCCATTGTATGGCTGTGAAGAATTGGTAGATGAGAATATTTCATCAGTGGTATCAAAACAATGAGGATAAAAATAATCACTGCATACTGAGGACCTGGCCTTTTTTTTTTTTTTTTTTTTTTGAGACAGGGTCTTGCTAAGTAACTCAGGCTAGAGCGTAGTGGCGTCATCACAGCCCACTGCAACCTAAAACCCCTAAGCTCAAGGGATCCTCCTGCCTCAGCCTCTCATGTAGCTGGGGCTACAGATGGGTGCCACCATGTCTGGCTAATTTTTCTATTTTTTTTTTTTTTTGTAGAGATGGGGTCTTGCTATTGCCTAAGCTGATCTTGGACTCCTGTCCTTGAGCAATCCTCCTATGTCGGCCTCCCAAAGTGCCAGAATTACAGGTGTGAGCCACCCTGACTGGCCAGCCTTGGTATTTATGAGATGCAGGTGTCATTTTGGGGAAGTGTAGCAGCACATAATGCCTATTGTCCTCTTAGTAATTGCCTTGGTCTCCAAGGGTCCTATTGGGGAAGGAGCTTAATAAGCTTTGGCTCCCTAGAAAAAAGGAACTGAAACAAAATATCTATTGTTTGAACATAACAAGAATGATCCCCAAGAATGAACACTCTGGCCTAGAGCTACTTAGGGAAGAATACCCATGACTGGTGAAGAGATTCTCTCTGTTACTGGAAACTTATTTAAATATGGAAATAATATGTAGTACTATTAATAATATAATCAAAATACATAGTTTTTGAAACCCAGTTTCATTCTGTACATGTTTATTGAGCATGTATGCTGGGCCAGTACTATTCTAGGCACAAAGGATGGAGCTGTGTATATGACAAAAAGATTCCTTTCTGATATGATTTCAAACTTACAGAAAAGTTGCAGGAATAATAAAAGGATTTTCTATGAATCATTACCCAGATTTACCAGTTGCTGACATTTTTGTTTTGTTTGTTTACCATTATCGTTCTATGTATTTTATATATATTCACATATTCCCAAACCATTTGAAAATAAAGTGGAGACATCATACCCTTTAGCACTAAATATTAATACTTCAAATATGTGTTTTCTAACACCAAAGACATTCTCTTACATAATTGCAGTACCCTAATCAAAAATCAGAAAAGTTAACATTTATACATTATTATTATTCTATTATTCTATTGTAATCTATAGTTCATATTGAAATTTCATCAAATGTCCCAATAATGTTCTTCCCTGCTACTTATTTTCAGGGCCAGTATCCAATCCAGGATCAGGCATTCGTATACTCAGTTATGTGTCTTTGGCCTCCTTCAGTCTGGAACAGCCCCTCAGCTTTTCTTTGTCTCTCTTGACTTTGATGTTTTTTGAAGAACACAGGCCAGTTATTTTGTAGAATGCCCCTCAGTTTGGGCTTGTCTGATTTTTCCTCGTGATTGATTAGATTCAGGTTGTATATTGGGCAGGATTATCACAGAAGTATTGCTATGTCCATCTGAGTGTGTGATTTCCAGAGGCATACGATTTAGTTTGTCTCAATACTGGTGATGTTAGCTTTGACCTCTTGGTTAAGGTGATGTCCTCCAGGTCTGTACTTTGTAAAGTGACTATTTTTCTCTTTGTAGTTAAGAAGTAATTTGTGGGGAGTTTCTTTGAGACTATGTAAATATGCTGCTTTTACTAGTACCCATTGATGAATTTCTAAATTCATCATTCCTTCCATGTTTATTATTTGGAATTCAACTGTAAGAAAGAGCTTTCCTTTCTCCCATTTATTGTGATAAAAAAGGGATAGTGGGGAGCAAAAGTGAAGCAAGGAGACCAGTTAGTGGGCTATTGACATACTCTACATGAGAAGTGGTAATGGCTTATACCAAGGAACGTTAGCAGAGGGATGGAGAGAAATGGATAGATTCAGGCTATGTCTTAGAGGTGAACTTGAGAATTTTGCTGATGGTTTGAATGTGAGGGTAAAGCAAAGAAAGTTATCAAGGATAATTTCCAGATTCTTGTCATGAGTAAATGGTACCCTTTAATGGTTCCAACTGGTGGTATCATGATGGTACCGCTTATTGAGATAGAGAAGACTGGTGGAGAAACTTTGGGCAGGAAAAATCAAGAATTTTGATTGGTCATAAGTTTAAAATGCTTGCTTACCATCTATGAGGCAGTGCCAAATACTCCAACTAGTTGGTGCAAGGGAAGGGGAGTAACTGGTATAAAGATAACATTTAAAGCCATAACTCTGGGTGAAACTACTTACAGAATAAGTGCATTAGAAGAGAAAAAGTCAGAGCATGAATCCTGGGGCACTCTAACAGTTGGAAGTCAGGAAAGTGAAGCAAATTTTGAGAAAGAGCTGGACGAGAGGCAACCGGCAAGTGGGAAGCAGAGCTAGGAGAGTGCTAATAGTCAGGGGAAGAAAGTGTTTTAAAAGAAAGGAGTGGCCAGGCAGGGTGGCTCACACCTCTAATCCTAGCACTCTGGGAGGCCGAGGCTGGTGGATCCCTCAAGGTCAGGAGTTCGAGACCAGCTTGAGCAACAGCGAGACCCCCGTGTCTACTAAAAATAGAAAGAAATTATCTGGACAGCTAAAAATATATGTAGAGAGAAAAAATTAGCCGGGCATGGTGGCACATGCCTGTAGTCCCAGCTACTCGGGAGGCTGAGGCAGAAGAATTGCTTGAGCCCGGGAGTTTGAGGTTGCTGTGAGCTAGGCTGACACCGTGTGGCACTCTAGCCAGGGCAACAGAGCCAGATTCTGTATCAAAAAAAAAAAAAAAAAAAGAAGGGAGCGGTAAACCGTTGACTTCCGCTGGGAGGTCAAGTGTGAAGAGGCAGGGATTGTACGCTGGATTCTGCAACATGAAGAGTGATGGGTGGGGACCCAGCAGAAGTTGGTTAAGGAGAGAATACTAGGAGAGTGGAGGTAGTGACAGTAATTAGTACTGCAAGAAGCTGTGCTGCGAAGGAGATCAGAGAAGCTGGGCAGGAATAGAGGGTTAAGGGAGTTTTATTTTTTTCTATTTTTAATAGGGGAGGTACAAGATCACACTCTCTGGTAGACAAAGTAAATGGATGATGCTGAAGAGAAGGAAAAATTGGAGAAACAAAGTCCCTGAGAAGGACAAGGAGAGATGGGAGCTAGAGAGTGGTTGGTCTTGGAAGAGTGGGACACTTGGTCCCTAGTGGTAAGAAAGGGGTCCCTGAGTACAGGGGGTGGTCGCGGGGGTGTGACGTTGTGAGGCAGAACTTTTTGGTTGCTGCAGTTTTCTAGGTGAAGTGTGGGTGGGGATGGTGTGAAGAGAGAAGATATGAGATAGTTACTATGAAGAATGGAAAAGATAACACATATGCAGAATGTGAGGGTTACCAGGCATTGTTGAGGGCCAATCTGGGATTTGTGGCCAATGAATTGGAGTGAAACTAGTCAGGAAAGTTGTGTTGAAAAGAAAGAAGAAGTGGTAAAACAACATGTGTCTCACACCACTGTTCACAGAGCACTTCTCACATGTGCTAGCTTGTTTAGCCATCCCATAACCACAGGGAATGGGAAGGTAGCTTTAATACCTCCCCTTTATAGATGTGTAAAACTGTGGCTCAAAGAGATTATATGTCCAGCCTGGGTCCCATAAACAAAGCATCTGATTCCAAAACCTGTGCTTGTTCCTTCACATCAGCATCTATGGAAGAGACTCAACAAGAAGTACAATCATGGAAACAAATAAAGTATAACTCAGACCCATAGCCTTCTTTGTTTTTAAATGATTTTATAGATGTTCCTGTAGCAGAATATTCTCTGAAGGGTTTGTTGCCAGTGATTCCTGATAGGATGATTATTACAAAGATTCTTATGACTTGCCTCAGAGAAAAATATGATTGACAAATGCGGATGATAAATGGTGCTAACAGAACATGGTGGTTAAGAGGGTGGACTTTAGAATCAGCAACATGTAGGTTCAAAGCCTGGCTCTACTGCCTACTAGCTTTGTGACTTTGAACAAGTTATTTAAGTTTCTAAACTCAGCTTACTCATCTGTAAAGCGGTCATAATAACAGTACCCTCCCCTACTGGGTTGTAGTGAGGATTAAATAAAATACTTCACATAAAGAGTAGAGCACAGTTCTTGGTGTACAGTTAGGGCCCTTTAAAGCTATATTATTATTATTACTAGTGAAAACTAAAAATGCAATGTGAGGATGGATTGCCATAAATTACATCAACAAGTATTATAATGTGAACTCTAGTAATTATTTTTCAAAAGTGGGTTGATAAAGAAATTAACACAGTACTCCATTTATTATTATATTGGATTTAATAAGTCATTCCTAAGATTATTTAGCAATAACTTATACTGATTATACTAGAATAGAAGCTTAATGGACAAACCAAGGATTTTGCCTATAAAACAAATCTCTTGCTACTGGCTAAAACAAAAACCCTCCAGATATTTATGTATATTTATTTCATGCACATAAATATCTCATTTAAAAATCTATGTAGGAAATATAAGAATGTATGCAACTCTGACAGAGAAACTACAGATAACATGAAAAATTAAAAATTCAAAGGAGAACTTCTTGGGTCAGCAATCTGAGGGATTCTTATCTTACCATATGGACACTTTACATCGTTGCTACATTATAGAAACCTTTCAAAAGGCAAGAAGCCAGTTGCTTGCCTTGGCATCAGGAGAGCTCTGGTCTGGCCATATGTGAATATGTGGGCTTAGTTTACAGGCCTCGTACTATCATATTATAGTCCTGTCGTGGTTATCTGAGTTGGTAAAATAAGATAATAATGCAGCAATTCTGATATTTCTGTTCCCTAACAGGTTGAATGAGATTAATCCAGACCATGTGCTATGTAAAATGAAAGTAGAAGCCTGTATAACTTACAGTAGAGGGTTGCATATAAATCCTGTGTTTTATGAAGCTTGATAACTTTTTGTAATTATGTATAATAAAATTCTGTTGAATTAGAATAGAAGAACTATGCCAAGCTGCCCATAAAGCTATTGTGCCTTTCCAACCTGACTCTTGGAGGAGTTAATTACCTAGGAGTGTAGTTCTCACGTGGCACACAGGTACCTGTGGAGCTTTAAAAATTTGTGATGCCCTGACCTCATTGGAGGCATATGAAGCCAGAGTCTCCAGGGTTAGAGCTCAGGCATGGGCGTGTTAGAGGAATCCACTGTAATTATGATGCACATGTGCACACTAAGGGTCAAGAATTGCATCCAAAGTAAACATCTCAGGTTTCATAAGCTACTGTACAAATATGTGTGTATATCCACACATTCACAGGTAGACATTCATTTTCGTTACAATATTTAGGATTATTTAATGCCTGGAAAGCTAATGCTTCTGTGAGTTTGATTAGGAAGTCAAAGTGACTGTAGATTTTTCTGCTAGATCAGCAAGGTATTTCAAAAACTTATCACAAAGCTCTTTATCAGATAAGAATGTTTTCAGCAGCAAGCAACAGAAAACCCATCTGACTCACTTATACAAATAGAAAGATATTTTTTTTCACAAAACTAAGAAGTCTGAGCGTAGGCAGCCCAGGGCTGGTGTGGCAGCTAAATGATGTTGATAAGAACCTAAGTTCTTTTTTCATTCTCTTCCGACATCCTTACCACGTTGGCTGATTGCTTTATGGGTATAACGTGGCTGCATCAGCTCCGTGCATCATGTCCACATTCAAGGCAAGAGGAAGGAAAGGAAAAGTTGCACTAGCCATGTCTTTATTAGGAGAGAAGATCCTTGCCCACATGTCTTTGGCCAGAACTATGTGTTATGGTAATGTTTTGCTGCCAGGTCTGAAAAGTGACTATTTAGCCTTCCTTGTCTCCACAGTGGAGAAGGAACAAAATGAAAAGAGGGTAGGAATGGCCAGCCAATACTGAGCCCTGTATTTTGTAGACCTATATGCTTAGTTTATTAACTTGCTTCTCTGGCATCAGGGAAAGTCTCTTAATACACCTCTCCAGATCATTCAGTATTTCTTATTACTTTTAGTGCCATTATTTTCATTAAAAATGTCAACAGAGGCTGCAACTACCATTTATTGTCTACTTGCTGTGTACCAGGGATTGTGCTAACTGATTTTTTTACTTTGCCTACAACTCAGTAACAATAACCTCTCCTGAAAAGTGAAAAATCACTGCCCCTATTTCACAGATAAGGAAACTGAGGCTCAGAGATGGTAAGTGGTTTGCCCAAGGCTACACACGAGGAAGTGACAGAGTTAGTGTTTGAACTTAAGTCTTCATGGCCGTAAAGCCTATGCTCTTCTCAACACAGCCACTGCCTCTATACTGTATCCAAAATAGCCTTGAGTGATCCACACACGAAGAAATATACATTTTTTGTGATCCCTCCACATTCTTTTTATAGAGGCTCCACGTATTACTCACTTGCTGCTCTCTTATAACTCCTTGAAGTTGTTCGAGAGGAAACAACGTCCTCCTGGTGTTGAAGACATCTCCCGGGTGATGTCCTGCAACGAGCTGGGCAGCCAGCTCACCCTGGAACTCTCCACGGACCCGTGCGCACAGCAGTTGCTGTGCACTTGTGCGCCCTACAGGATGACACGCTACTTGGCAGGCTCCTGCTGCCGTCTTTCCAGGAACTGAGCAAGGTCTCTGGGAAATATGGGAGGCACACAATTTGCATAGAGCAAGTGCTATGGCCATATTACCGCTGCCACAGAAATTGATTTTACAGCGACAAGGTCAAGCCCAGATTCCTGGGGCAGGCCCAAACTGGGCACTGATGCTCTGTAAAAATGAGTGGGGGCCACTGCGTGGCCATTCAGCAGCCCTGGGACTCATGCCTGCAGGTTGGCTTGAGGAGTGGACACACTTGAGGCAGAGTGGGTCTCGTTTGTTGAAGTCTGATCCTTCAGAGATGTAACAAGGTATAGCAGAGAGAACCTCCGGCAGGTCCTTAGATGGAACTTTCTATAAAGAGAGGAGCCAGCTGCACCTTTGAGGCTTTCCTTCTGCTCCAGAAAACTCATGGGGACATTTTTCTGCTGGGTTATAAAGCCAAGATCCTCTAGTTTTATAGACCAGCATGTCATGGCCTCAGGAGTTTGCAAAATGCTTTTGAGGTCTTTGCTGTGTGGCTCCTTGAACAGTCAGAGGTGCCGTGTGGGTGGAGGCAGCCTCTCAGGGTATATTTCAAACCATGGCAGGGAAGTGCAGGTAATTAGAACAAGCTCTGCCGGCTAGGTAGTGCTTAGAATTCACTTGGGACTCAAAGGCAAATCAGAAAACATTTTCCTAATTTCGACTCTTGCACATACTCAGTTTTGCTTATGATTATGCATTAATTACTTACTCTGAGGAGGCAGATGATCAAAGGTGACCCAGGGACAATGCGTCTTCTGTCTACCAAGGAGCTCCCAAGAGCCTCAGGCTCCCTTAGACTGGTGCAAGCCAGCGCCAGGTCTTTCTTCCATCAGGCTTGGATGGCTTCGGCAGGCAGCCCCCATAAAAAACCCCGGGGACTCTTCTTTGGGCCATGGCAAACAAAGAGCATTTGTCAGCTCCACTCTCTCTCTATCTTACCTGCAGCATCTTCCTCCGCCATCAAGGAGTTCCACACACCGAGGCTTTAGTCTCCACTGCCTGCAAATCTGATGGAGTGGGGAGTTCAGTGCGAAGATTTCTGCCCTCAGAGGTCAGCCTAGAGCTCTGCTCTGACTCACAGCCATAGATATACTCCATGAGACTCCAGAGGTTTCTTACCTAACTTGGTTCTAATAATGGAGCCCTGATATTTCTAAATTCATAAATTTATAAATATCACTTGTCTCCTTTCTAAAGTCTTACAATTCAGATGAGGCTATAAAATATCTGAGGGTCCTCTGAGCTGGTCTTCCAGGCTCAAAATTCTCTGAGGCTTTCCTTGCAAAACACGGGAGGACTTGGGGTTTATCACATTGTTCATTGCTATTTTGTTTGACTTCGAAGGAAATAATCCAAATCTCATAGCATCTGCCATTATATCATCCAGTATGCCTCATGTCTTATTCCCTCTCGATTCCTTAATTCTCTGTGACTTTTCGCTCTTTCAAGGAGAAAATCCTTAGGGTAGACATGAAGAAGGAACCTTTTTGCCCTACATATGGGCAGCCCTTCCCCAGGAGGCAGGAAGGGCCTCTCAGTCGGGATGTGGTACGTCATTTCCAGTCATTCTGAGTCAATTTGCATTCAGTAGGTTTCTGTAAGACATACCATCTCTGTTCCTTTGTCTTCAGCAATTCAGCAGAAAATTAGCAGCACAACGCCTTCCCACAGACATGGCAGGATTTGGGGGGTTGGGGGGTTCTGGTTTACCACAGACCTCCAACAGGTGAGGTCACTTGAACAGCTCAATTGGAGTATGACTTTAAAAAAACAAGCTATAAAGTCATCGCAGGCCCTCCAGTGGCAAGAATAGAGGGTCCCCAAATTCCTCTAGTGGCAGATACATGTGGAGATGTCTTTCCAACTCAAGCTAATTTAATCTTTTCTGGGAATGACCTTCACCTTCCCACACCATCCACCAGGTGGGCTTCCAGAAACCATGCTTGTTTTTTGTGACCCTGCCTTCCCTAGTGACAGTTTCCGAGTCAGTCTCTGTGGTGACTGGAAGTCTTTCCTCAAACCTCACCTTCTTACTGGATTTGACTCTGGCCATACTTAAACGTGCATCCTGTTCACTCCACCCCTGCCTCTTGCTCTGGATCCACCTTACTCCACCCTGCTTCTCTTTCTCTGCAGCTCTTGTCATCCAACAAGCTGCACGACGAGCTGCTGACATGCTTGCAGCCGGCCTCTCCCACTGGAATGGAGGCTTGGTCACTGCTGCAGCCCCACACGCAGATCAGCGCCCGGCACATACTATATACGAAACACAGTAGTTGAATAAATGAATTGGAGTTAGGGTCATTTTCTATTGCATGGTCCAGAGGAGCAGGAAAAGCCAGTAGGTACAGAAAGAAAAAAAAAGCAGACTCACAGAGAGAGGCCAATAGGAGAGCAGAGCTTTCTCCCTGAGTCCCAGTACCTCCCTGAGTCTAGGCTTCCTCCTGCTCTTGGATTTTATGAGTTCTTGTAGTAAATTGCCTCCCTTTCCCCCTTAAGCTAGCTGCAGTTGGTTTCTATGACTTGCAACAAAAGGGCGGTGACTAATGAAACAGACAGAAATCCCAGGCTCCCCCAGCTTGCGTTCTAGCTGAGGCGAGTGTGAGAGAGACCAAGGGGGTCAGTATGGCAGGAGCCAGTGAACAGGAAAGGAAAGCGGTAGGAGTACCGAGAAGCAGATGAGTGGGGAGGGCCCTGTGGACGTTTTAAGGACTTTGCCTTTTACCCGGAGTAAGGTAGGAAGCCACGGCAGGTTTTGAGCACTTTTATATTTTAAAAGGATCCCGCTGGCTCTTGTAGGTGATCAGCCTAGGGGCTGTGGTGGGCAGGATGGAAGCAGGCATCCCAGTAAGCGGCTCCTGCAATAATCCGGGAGAAAGAAGGATGCACAGGGTGTGCATTTCGCTGTGTCGGAGCAGCTGGGCTTTTAGCCCGCGGTAGCCTGCCACGCCCCCTCCTCTCCCAGCGTGGCCTCTCCTACCGGGTGTGGCTGAGCACACTCCACTAAATCAAATCCTGTGCGGGGCTGCACACCCCTTCCACCTCGAGTCCTCTTGTGGGCTGTTTGCTGAAAGGGAAGAGTTTTCAAGCTTGTGGAAATAGACCCTGGGCGGTGGACTCGGACCGAGTCCTGTGTTTAGTTCTGATTCAGGCCTCTGTTTTCCCATCTGAGAAATGAGGGGGTCTGACCTCCAGGATTGCTCTCAGTCCTTTCAAGCTCTTGCCGGCTGTAATCTGCAGGTCTGAGGACTGAGTCCATCACTGAATCCAGGTCAAAGTGAAAGGCTGCATCCTAAGTCATAAAATAAGCAATAAATCACTACAGTGGTTCCTGGAGGGACGTGGGGAGCTCGGCCCTGCTGGGGGCCCACAGCTACTAGTCATGAAGATGCTCGTTATTAACTGGAAAGAAAACAGGTTACAGAATGAAAGCTTAGATTACATTCATGTGAACAAACAAACAAAATAAGATAAATGAAATACATCCCAGTCTCTCTGGGAAGTAAAGTTGTGGATTTTATTTTTTTCTACATTTTCCAAATCTTTTAGTATGATTTAATGTGTACATGTATACATGAATCATATACATTCATAGATGTGATCTTCACTTTTCCTCTTTTGATTGCCCCCTTCTCCTTTTCTATTCTGTACCCCTGCGGCACTGCCCGGCCCGTAGCCCAGAAACTCACTGTTTACAGTGAACATCACTATTACTTTGGTAGTCATGCAATCATTAATTCATTCATTTATTCAACAAACAACACCAAGTCCCAGCCTGGAAGCCTTCATCTAACATGGAAAAATCACCTTGGGTGTGATCTATTTTTGATGGGCTGGGGAAAGCGGCTGGCGACAGAACCAGAGACAAGACTGTGGGGAGATTTCTGTCTCTTGTTTCCCGAAAAAGAGTCAAAACTCCTAGGACTGATAAATTGGTTCCTGTTTATAAAATGATCAACTACCTTTGATAGTGAGTAGATTTAGACCCTCCTACCAGACTTTGACTCAAGGCAAATCACCACTGGACATACGTGTTTTTAACATGTAGTTTGGCTAAGGAATGAGGGAGGCTGCATGTGTGAGGTTGGGACTAGGGTTGGGATGATAGCATGCCACTTCCCGAGCTAAACTGCCCTGTAACTTTATAGAGAAATTGCTAAACGGTTAAGAGATACTCAATTGGTCACTCACTCTGGCCTAGAAAGCAAGACTAGGAGCCAGGCAAGCTTTCCCCAGCCTGGAACAGGACGCGTGACGGGCCCCATGTGACTGGGCAGGATGTTCGCTGGGTCACTTCCTGCCAAGGGGAGTCACCTTGATAAGGCTCAGAGCACTAAACTCTGGGCTATTCTCAGTCCTTTGAATCTTTCCTAGAACACATATTTTTTCCATATGCACATAGTTACACGTATGTATCTACCTATATTCTTTTTCTTGTTCCCTTTAACACCTGAGTGGGACTTTGATGGTGGCCAGAAGAAAGATGCATGTGTATTGGAAGGAGCGAACTTTGCACGTAGCAGTGGCTGGGTTCCCAGCGGCAGGGCCTCAGGAGGAGTCTGGGCAGTGGGGGCAGATGAGCGGAAAGCCATGGAATTACACAGTCTGCCAGAAGGGAGTAGATGTAAACACAGGTCACAGCCATAAGGGACCTCGGAGGTCAGTCCTCCCGCCCCTCTCTATGCAGGCGAGGGAGCATGCCAGAGGCACTAAGGAGAAAGTGACCACAGATCGGGCCTGAGCATGTCTGCCTGACCCAGTCTAGAAGTGATGGTTCTCAGGAAGACCAGAGGAATTAGGGCGACATTTCTTCTTCTGTCATAATAAAACAAATTGCATTGTTTCCTCCAAGGCAGATTCAAACTGTTATGACTGCCTTTACCTTTTCTGAACTGAAAAGTTAATAGCTCTTCATCTTTCTGTAAGTGCGGGAAAGTTGGGTGATGCTTACGCTTAGGCTCTGTGACACAGACCACCTGCCAATCTTGTCTTCAAGGCCTTCTTAGTGGAGTCAGAACCTTAACTTGTGGTTTGCATTGTTCATTCTTGGTAACTTAGTATTATTTTGGGGAAATCTAAGGAGTGGACTGGCCTTAATTACAATCTTTCAAAACACCCTGAAGGATTGGTTGGAGACATCTGTGCCCCGGAGCTGAGGCTCTCAGCAGCAGCAGCAGCAGCAGGCGCACATGGTTACAGACCATGAGCCTCTCTCCTTGCAGGTTATAAAACACGGCAGAGGATTTCCTCCTTCTTTTACAAGCCCGCTGGGTCAATAGCTTCTGTGTTAACAGTTTTTAAAATCATGTATATACAGGAAGATCTCCTTAATTTGGGCTACTCTCAAGGAAGACCTGCCTGAATTAGGAACAGAACTGATTTAAAAGAAAAGTAGAAATAGAGTTTATAAAAGAAAACTCTAAATATGTATACACATTAAAATAAGGCAGGCACCAAAATCTTGTAATTAATATATACAATGGCTTGTGCACAAGAGTTAATATTTAGCAGAGGCCCGTTAAAGATATTTAGGACCAATTGGTTGAAGTGCAGTTGTTCTGAAATGCTGAAAAGCCACTGTACCCTCAAATAGTGCTAAAATATCTCATTACTCTTACTAATTACAAAAAAATCATCAAGTTGTTACTAAGCGATTTTATTCCTAGAGATAGGCCTGTGAAATAGAATTACCACAAACTCCAAATCCTTTTCAAGGTGTTTGGGAAATATTTTCTTGAGAGTCTTTACATGATCTCTATATTCTGAGATGTCCTTGCTTCTCAAATAGTAGTGAACACAGAAAAATGGGGTTTTCTTTTCTTTCTTTCCTTTTTTTTTTTTTTTTTTTGAGACAGGGTCTCCCTCTGTTTCCTGGGCTAGAGTGCAGTGGTGTCATTGTAGCTCACAGCAACCTCAGACTCATGGGCTCCAGCAATCCTTCTGCCTCAGCCTCCCAAGTAGCTGAGGCTATAGGCGCACCACCATGCCTATTTTTTAAATTTTTTTGTAGAGATGAGGGTCTCACTCTTGCTCAGGCTGGTCTCAAATTCCTGGCTTCAAGCAATCCTCCCACCTGGCTTCCCAAAGTGCTAGGATTACAGGTGTGAATCATTGTGACCCGCTGTGGAGATTTTTTAAAGGCAAAAAAACTTACAGGTTCTCTTGGAAAATAAATAGAGGATGGAATAATAAAGGAAACTACATTTTTGAACTGTCCCTTGGTCTTAGTTTTCACCTGGATATGGAACCACATTGGGGGGCAGGATGCACCCTTAAGGAATCAGATGGTAAATCTGGCTGCATCATATGCAAAAAGAATGCCTCCATCTCTCCTAGAGCGAGAGCGGCACTGGATTGCCCTGCCCCTCGTCATTCTCCCTCTTCTCCACTCCAGTTCCCAGTGACCCGTGACACCCACTGCGGGGGAGGGGAGCGGTGAGTCTGTGGCGCGAACACTCCTTTTCTCAGTGGAAGCCAAATGACCCTCCGAGGCATCCTCCCCTCCATGGCTGCCCCCCTTATCACCTTTGTCTGAAAGCCGCATGCTTTGTTTGAATATTGCTTTAAAAATAATTTGCTCTAGAAGAGATACCAGCCTTTTTAGAAAACAGCTTCTGGCGTGAACCAAGATATTTTGTGACTCTAAGCTCTTTGAGAAGGCAGTGTGTCTCGGAAAGCCGGCAGTAAAAGTGATGGTTGCTAAGGGAACAATTGAATTGCTGACACTGAGACATATAATGTGACTGAAAACTCTTTTTTCTTCTCCTGCCACGTGGAAAAGAAAGCAGATGAGTCAGAGGGAATGGTGGACGGTCCTTTCTGGCTGTTAAGGAAGCTAAAAGGCCCAACAGCCTATTAGTTAGCCTAAAGGGGAAGATTCTGGTGGTTGTTACAATTGAGAAAAGCTGCTTGCAGCTGGCGAGTTGTGGGTAAGTTAGTGAAGGCTGAGGCTGAAATTGTGACTCAGTGAGTGGAGAAGAAAAAAGCCACCTATAGACAAGACTGATACTTGGCCACAGTTGATGACAAAATGCAGAAGGCACTACATAGTCATACATAGTACATGTTTCTTTGAACATCGTCTCCTAAATATTTTGAAAATTTTTAAATTGATTAGTTCATGCATTCAGCTACCATTCAATTGCCATTTTGGGAAGCCTTTTTTTAAAAAAATACATTTTTTTAAGGTATGATTTACATACTTTAAAATTCAGCTATTGTAATTGTATAGTTTAATGAAGGGGGGGATGACTTTATCAAGTTTTGCATTTTCCCAATGCAGTTTTAGAATAGCTCATGTCACCAAAATGTTCCCTTTTGTCCATTCACAGTCAAGACTTGCTCCCACCTCCAGGTAACTACTGATCTGCTTTCTATCTAGCTCTATAGGTTTGCTTTTTCTAGAAATTTTATCGAAATGGTATCATTCAATCTGCAGTCTGTGGTCTTTTGTGTTTGGCTTATTTCATCTTGCACAATGCTTTTTAGGTTTATCCATGTGGTACCACATATCAGTAGATCACTGTTCTTTTTGTTTGTTTGTTTGAGACAGGGTCTCTCTCTGTCACCCTGGGTAGAGTGCAGTGGCATCATCATAGCTCGCTGCAACCTCAAATTTTTGGGCTCCAATGATCCTCCTGCCTCAGCCTCCCAAGTAGCTGGGACTACCATGCCCACCTAATTTTTTTCTATTTTTGGTAGAGACTGGGGTCTCCCTCTTGCTCAGGCTGGTCTTGAACTCCTGACCTCAAGCAACCTTCCCTCCTCAGCCTCCCAGAGTGCTAGGATTACAGGTCTGAGCTACTGCACCCAGCCACTTCTTTTAGTGCTTGGTAATATTCCATTGTATAGATATATCATGTTTCGTTTGTCCAATCACCAGCAGATAGACATTTGGGTTGTTTCTAGTTCAGGATAATTATGAATAATACACCCATGAACATTCATGTACAAGTCTTTGTGTAGCCATGTGTTTTCATTTCTTGTGGGTACATACATAAGATTACAATTATTGGGTCATATGGTAAGTATATGTTTAACTTTTTAAGAAACTGCTAGACCATTTTCCAAATTGGTTTCACCATTTTACATTCTTGTCGGCAACACGCGAGGGTTCCAGTCTCTCCACATCCTTCATCTATGTTGAGTATTGTCAGTCTTTTTGATTGTGGTCATTCTAATGCGTGTGTAGTAGAAGCTCATAATTTTCAATTACATAATCATAATGACTAATGGTGTTGGTTATCTTTTCATGTTCTATGTTTTTTATTAGGAAAAATGTTTGAAATAATAAAATTTTGAGTGGAAAACCTGAAAACCAAAAAGCACATGTCTAAATATGCTCCAACAGAATTTATAGAACCATGTTTCTCATTGCAAACTACTTGCATCAGAATTACCCAGAGTATTTGTTAAAAATGCAAATCTCCCCTAGTTTGCAGAATCGATACCTGGGGTGGGGGCTCCGGAGCCCACATTTGTAGCTTCCCCTCCCCACCGACTGGGTGATTCTTATTCACAGTGGAGTTCATGAGCCACTGCCCTAAACTCGAGGCACTTTTCCTCCACTGGTGACCATTACACTGACTGCAGGTCCAGGAGTCACTGCCTAAGAAACAAGTGACCCCGTAGGAGACACCTTTGCCCCAAGCATCATGAATGCAATGTGTAAACCCTCAGGAAAACCATCTTTCTGACTCTAGAGTTCTTCCTCTGAAAATGGACAAATTAGAATTTGTCAGGCACGACATACATAATCCCTCTGTGCCGGAACTATACAAAGAAATGCGAGAACCTAGTTCTTCCCTCCTTTATGAGGCGGACTAGAGGAACACAGACCAAAGAATGCAGGTTAAGGGCATTGAGTTCAAATATGAAAACACAGTCTCAACCAAGGGCATGAAAACATTAGCCACGTTTAAAAAGATAACTGCTTTAGTATCCTTCCCAGAAACAAGGCTTTCACTTTGTCATCGACTAAAAACTCATCAGTAGATAGCTTCGATCCTTTCTCGGCAAGATTACGGGTCTAGTGGTCCAAGCTGGATGCAAGCATTTTAATCATGTCACCAGCCTCACCATCTGTGAAGACTGACTAACCTAAATGATTTAAAAACACCTATTGGACTCAGGGTTCATTATGGTCAGTGGGTCGTGCTTTATGTATATTGAGCTTGTAAGCAGTATTGCTGTTACCCAAAAGTAAGAGCAACAATTCAAAATGCCATGACCACTACGGGCTTCCGGACGAGGTTTCACTTTGAAAAGAAGGTTTAGGATAGACAAGGAAACATTCTTTGTACCCCATGACGATGGCTCGAAGCAGAAAGTGTTAATAAAACCAGAAGAAAAGGGTTCAAAAGAACTTAAAGTGGAGGTGGGGTTGGCAGCCTGAAATCTTACCAAGAAGCTGCTTTTCTCTCCTTAAGAAGTCAGGCTAAAAGGGAATCTTCCTATTTGTACTTCACATTAGTTTTAATACATTAGGAAAAAATACATATACACCCAACAAACCTCCCACCCAGACATCCTCCCTTGGCTGGTGATTCTGTCTGGAGGGTCTGTGGGTGGCACCCTGTGCAGCCAGTGCGTCACCGTGCTACTTGCCAGGGATGTGCGCAGGGGGACACATGACCACAGGACAGAATACTGACTCTGCCGGTGCTCTTTGTGGGATTGTTTCCCTACGAATGGCTACTTGGAGGCATTAGAAAGTAGAATTGCTTTGTAGAAACCCAGAAATACAAACATTTATGGAATTACTAGGCACAAATCGCTTGGCACTGCAAATTGGAACAATTAGCCAACCTTAGCGATGAAGGAATGCTGAACGTGAAACAACTTGAAAATGGGATAAAAACGGACCTATTATTCTTTGACTCAATTAAGTGTACCTGATGTATTCAGTCTGCTTTTGCCAAACCTTGTATTTATCTGTGCTGGTAGAGAGTGAGGGCGGGGCTGCTCTGAAGCAAGGCCTATTAGTACCAGCCCTGGCCTTCACCAACGTGGAGTGAAAGGAACAAGCAGTTCCTTCGAACGGACGAGAATTCGCTCAGTTGCACAATATCTTGTACACAAGTCAAATGATGCCAATACCATTGAGTTCATTATTGTAATGGCCAAGATTTTTATAGAAATTAGTGATAGAGAAATGGGCCATCTGAAATAACACCGTTTAGTATTGTGACATTTCCCCCCTTTAGATAAGTTCAAATTACGGACATACTGTTCTCTCTACTTGCCCAGATGGTAAACTAGACATGTTGGTTGGAAATGAGCTTTAAAATTGGCACATAATTAGAATCTCTGTCCTAGTAAAATAAAATATCAAGTGGCCTGTTAATAATTTTACATTTTCAAAAGACCATGATACCCTCTTCTGGCTTGTCTTTATCTGAATTATTTTGAAACTACAGTTTGAATAATTATTCATGACCACCCTCTGGGGAATGAGTAACCAGTGACTCAGAGCTGCCATCAGAGCTTGCAAAGGCTGTAAAGGTGATCTGGGCCTCACTTCCTTCCTTCCTTGCAGGTCAGGCAAACCCTTGTCTTCTGACTCCTTGGCCGGGCCTCGCCTTAACGTCATTAGGTCTTGAGTGTGTGCAAAACACAGCACCGGAGAGCTGAGTTACGCTGTACAGCCTGTCCCAGCCTTGAGGCTGGCATTCAACAGAAACTTCTTTTTGGCATTACTTTCTTCTGCCACCTCTTTCCTTGTCTCCCTCTTGCTCTGTGCATTTTTTTTTCTTTGAGTGTCATCTTTGCTATAACACAAATTTTGACTTTTATTTCATAAACTTTTCTGATTCTTGGCAGTTCTCTTGGTATTTATGTTTATAAAATGGTTTCTGTTTCAGCTTTGGATATCTTCCATGTTAGGATTTTAAAAAATGTTTTAAAAAATTTTTTTCGTAACTTTTAAATTTGTAACTAATCTCAGAATTACTGAAAAGCTGCAAGAATAGTACAAAGAATTCCTCCATGCTCTCTACCCAGATTCTCCAGTGGTGAAGATTTCCGCACGTTTCCTCTATCATTTTCTCTCCGTGTACATAAATATTATTAGTTTTTTTGCTGAACCATTTCAGAGCAAGTTACAGCATGTTACCTCTTTACCCCTCCATACTTCAGTGTGTCTTACTATGAAAAGTATTGCACTTCAAGGCTGAAAAATGAAAAAACAGATAAGCAAAGAGAAGGTAATTAAAATCCATCTGGAATCTCAGCGCCCAGAAATAAACATTTTTTTGTATATTCTTCCAGTTCCCTTCTATGCATATATTCAAATTTTCACACGAATGTGATATTATACATACAATTTTGAGCCCTGCTGTTAAAGGCGGCATAGTACAGTGGGAAGAGCTCTAGTTCCTGAGTCAGCCTGGGTTCGAGTCCTGGGTGTACTCCTCACTAGCTATATTAGTTTCCTGTGGCTGCCATAACAAATTACAGCAAATCAAGTGGCTTTAAACAACAGAAACTTATTCTCTCATACTTCAGGAGGCCAGAAGTCTGAAATCAAAGTGTTGGCAGAGTTAGTTCCTTCTGGGGGCTTTGAGAGAGAGAGCCTGTTCCGTGCTCTCCCCTGGCTTCTGGTGGCTGCCAGCAACCTTTGGCAAACCTTGGCTTGTAAACGCCTGGCTCCAAGCTCTGCCTCCATCTTTGCATGAACTTGCACCCCATGTATCCGTGTGTCTCCAGTTACTCTCTTCTTTCTCATGTAAGGATACCAGTCATTGAATTTATGGCCCACCCTAAATCTAGGATGACTTCACCTCAAGATATTTAACTAATTACATTTGCAAAGACCCTATTTTCAAATAAGATCACATTTCGGGCTCTGAGTGGACATGAATTTTGGCCACAGTCCTTGTTTGTCCTGCTACGCTGGCACTGTGCTCATGGACAAGGATATTTACCTCTCTGAATATGTTATGCTCTCTGAGTGTAAGTTCCCTACACTCAGACTATAGTGTTAGTGGGTTGTGTTAAGGATTAATTGTGATACTAATACACATAAACCAACTAGCACAACACCTAGCACATAGTAAGCATTCAATAAATGCTAGCTATTGATTATGGCAATAGCATAGTTAAGACATAATTTATTTGATCAATAGCCTATTGAATATTTAGGTTTTTCCATTTTTTGTTATTACAGACAAGCTCCTAATAAACATCCTTGTGACTGTTTTTGGAAATTTTTACATATCCATGATTATTTCCTTAGCATAAATCTCTAGGAGAAGTCTGCAAAATTTTAAGGCTTTTGGTTGAACAATTCCTTTTTTGGATTGCATGGTTTTATGATTGATTTTTGTTGTCCGTTTTGTGAAATCATCTTTTGCCCAGCAGACTGGAGACTCATCTTCATCTTCCCCATATAATCATTCCTGGAAATACACATTATGCTACAGGTCTGAGGATGGTATTAACTGTTCACTAGGTGATTCTTCTCCCCGTGGTAACTCACCCGACAGCAAGGCCTGGGAGAAGACGCACAGCACAGTGTGTGTTGCTGGAGGCCGCGGCCGGGCAGGCAAGGGAGAGCTACCGACCTGAAACAAAGTCACTGGATTTCGCAAAGTAGTTTTGAACACTCAGGTAGACGGTAAACCACAACAACCGTGGCAGGAAAACAGCCCACCACAAATAAAAGCCTAAAACCCCAGCTGACTCTGTTCATGCCTCTATAAGAAATTGCTCAGCAGTTCAAATGTCCCGGTTCAAAGCCCTCCCCACACACAGAGGAACCCAAAAGGCCATGATTCTGGGGTAACCCTCAGGCCACTGGCGATTCTGAACAGGCTTCACAGGGCACAGGACGTTTCAGACTCTCCCCATCTTTGCCAGTCTTGAACCCTCCCTCTTCCTTCTCCTAGGCACAGGGGTGAAGTGGCATAAGCAGAAAAAGGAAGGGGTGTGGCATTCCCTGCTGCAGCCAAAGGCCTTTGGTTTCCAATTTTAATTGTGCGTTTTATCATGTTGGAACACAGAGGTTCGTATAAACGCACAGCAAACCAGAAAGAAGATGGCAAAAAGGCACCTGTACACTAAGGCACTGGCATGTGACAGCTGAGTTTCCTCCTGGAGCAAACACACAAACCTTTAGTCAGCTTCTTTCAACCACAGTCAGAAAATATTGCCAGTGTCGGTGACCACAAATGATATTTGAAAACATCCTGACAGTTTGGAGGGGAACAAAACGAAAAAAAAATACCCCCTCACACATGTACACACCCAGCGTGTGCTCCACCTCCCACACGAAATGATTTTTCTTTTGTTTGACATTTTTAAAAAAAATATTGTTTGAAATAGTTTTAAAAAGTCATGAATTTGGAGGTGAGTAGGTCTATTTGAAAATGTATTTTTAGCTTTGCAGCAGGCTTGTGAAAACTTGTTTTTATTTTGGTTGTTGTGGGTTTGTACCCCTGGAGTTTCGTTTTGACTTTTAGGGTTAAATGAGTTTCAAAATGAAATGCATCTAATTGTCAAATTTTCCCCCAAGTTTTAATTTAAAAAACGGAGGCTCTCTTATCCCATAGGTTTTAACTATTAGTCTTTTTCCAGAATTCCTCCTCTCTCCCTCTGGTAACCTATCCTCTTCCTCCTCCCTTTCTTGCTCTTCCTTAATCCCCTGGGAAACAAAAAAGCAGAGGCCAAAAAAACACTCCTGGTTTAGGTGTCAAAGAGCTGAGCTCATATTCTTGTTCTTGGTGGAAAAGCAGACTTGTTCAGATTGGTGCCTAAGTCGCCCCTTTGGAAAAAGGGGGTGCAGATAAGATCTCCTGTCTATAATTTAAGGTGCCATGATCAGAACTCCACGTTAAACTTGACTGGAAATTAAGGAACAATATTCCTCCTAAATTGTCATTAGGGTGAAGGATTCATCACCAAATGCCTTCTATAAACGTTCGAAGCCTCAGGACATGGCACTGGAAGCTGCAAATTGAATTCCTGTTACAGGAAGCTACAGCTTCAGACAGGTAGGCACTCTGGCAAAGAGAAGAACAAATTATTAAGCCAATCTGTGAAGATATAATAAGGCGGGTGAGCTAATGACACTCTATACTTGGTCTATTATCACATTTTACCGGGATTACTTTTTAAATGTCTGTTAGACATTAGACAAAATGTTTAATAAGCCACAGCTATGTTCAGCTTGTATTCATTTCCCATTACTGCTATAACAAAGTACCATAAACTTAGTGGCTTTAAGCACAACCCAAATTCATTATCTTGCAGTTCTAGGAGTCAGAACTCCAAGGTCAGTTTTACTGGGCTAACATCAAGGTGTCAAAGAGGTTGTATTCCTTCTGGAGGCTCCCGGGAGCCTCTGTTTCCTTGCCTTTTCCAGCTTCCAAAGACTGCCATAGCCCTGGGCTGTGGTCCTCATGGCTCTAACCTACGCTCCTGCCTCCCTCTCTTAAGAACTTTTGGGATTCCATCAGCCCCACCTAGATAATCCAGGATAATCTCCCCATCTCAAAAGCCTTGACCCAATCACATTTGCAAAATTTCTCTTGCCATGTAAGGTAACATTTTCATAGATTCCAGTGATTAGGATGTGAACATCTTTAGGGGGGCCCATTATTCAGCTTACAACAAACTGTAAAAGCAGAGACCCAATCTACCTTGCTCACTGTTGATCTCAGTACCTAGCACACACTTAGTTCGTAGTAGGCACTGGATTAATGTAAATAGAATGAACGGAAGAAATAGATCATGCCTGTTCTCAGTAGTCCAGTGCATTAGGTGCTTATTGAGTACACACTGTGAGCCAGACTCAAGGAGTGCAGAGCTGTCCTGGAGCATACAGTCTGACAGGCAGTTAAGGAGAAAACTGAAATGAGTCAAAATAAACCTTGTGTGTCCAGAAGCCCAGAAGAGCAAGGGCATCATAACAATTCTGTTTGCATCCTTAAAGTTTCTTTAACTGTTGGCTGCTGCCTTCTCTAGGAGTTCTTTGAATATATCCCTTGGCAAATGTGATTAATTATAATTAGATTTATTTATTTCTAGTCGCCCCCTGCTGTTAGCATCTAATGCGCGCGGGCGCGCGCGCGCGCGCGCACACACACACACACACACACACACACAGGGTCTCCACTTGTGTTCTCAAAGGGAAGAGTCAGTGAGTAAACTAGGATGACCACTAGATGGCAGCATATGAGACTCTCCTAAAGTGCTCAGGTGAGCAAAGTTTGAGGACTACTCAGAGCTAGGGCTCCCAGATTGCCAGCTGTATGTAACATTTTTTAAAAAGAGGAAAGAAAGGGAAGTGTACCAGAGACTTGCCAAGTTTTAATTTTTCTAAGGAACTTCATTAAGATATAAATCAGCTTCCACTGCTCCCTAAGAGAAACATTTTAACCATAAAGATATGAGAAAGAGGAGAATCTCAAAATAAGGGATTCTCTTCCAAATCTCATAAATGTAGCTTAATGAAAAACTTACCACGTTGTCCTTTTGTTCTAATTCTGATGCAGACCAGTGAAAGAATCATCATGAACAGCATTTGGGAAGTAAGCCTAGAGGAAAATTTACAACTCCAGGGTGTGTTTCCATGAGTGAAATTAAGATCCTTGGGCTTGCACTGTCTTACTTCATAGTGATTCTAAGACCTAACTGAGTAGGGTTTCAGTCCAGAGGCACAAAGGAGAAGCAGAGATTGCCATTTGATAAAACCTGGATTTGGGAAAACTCACGGTTACCATCTGAATGTCCTCCGCATTCGTGTGTTGAGACTTAGTCTCCTCTGTGATGGTATTAAGAGATGAGTCTTATGGGGAAGTGAATAAGTCATGAGGGCTCCCTTGTGAATGAATTAGTGCCTTATGAAAGGGCTGGAGGGAACTAGTGTAGGTCCCTTTGTTGCTCTTCTGCCATGTGAGCACACCTAGATGGCCCATCTTTGAGGAACGAGCCTTCACCAGACACCAAACTCGCTGGCACCTTGTTTTTGGACTTCCCAGCCTCCAGCACTGTGAGAAATAAATTCTTGCTCTTTATAAATTACTCAGTCTCAGGTGCTTTGTCTAGCAGCACAGACGGACTAAGACAGGCACTAAGGCGCGGTGAGCATGCAGGAACGTGTGCGTATGTGCCGGCTGTGTCGCTAAGCTGCCTGCCTCTTCATCTGGACCACCCTGCCTTCCCCTGCTTGTCAGAGTCAAATCCGATGGTTGCTAAGCCTCCTCGTCTTAGGGATGGACCCAATCAGCTGAACCCCTGCTGAGCCGGGCCTGTGGGAACTTCACACAGATCCAGGCTGGTGCGGGAGGGCCGCCTCAGGCTCTCCTTCTCGCTTCTTGCTCGACCTCACCAAAGAATTCTGAACTGGAACACGGCACCTGCCCCTTCTGTAGCCGAGGTGGGTTGGGTGAGATACTATGCCCTGTTAAACAACGTGCTGAACACTATCACAGGGAGTCAAATTCTAGCTTTCAATCAGAGAGACCTGGATTCAAATTCCAGGGCTTGGTCAAATCACTTCACTGCTCTGATCCTCAGCCTCGTTGTCTGAAGATTTGGACAGTCCTAGCATGTACCTCTTAGGGTCACATGAGATTAAATGAGGTAAAGAAGTAATCTACAGACAGCGTATAGTGTAGCACTTACTGTGTGTCCTATATGCGTTAACTGATATTAATAACATAACTTTGGTTCAGGGTGCTCCTTTCTAGAGGAAAGCAGGCTGGATCACCCCAAAAGATGCCTTTCCGGGACGAGAATGCTCTACACCATGTTTTGGAAGAAATTTGTTCCCAGTGCGTCCCCATCTCTGCATCTCCAGTTTCCCTTTAACAGCACTTAACTCTGTGACTGGTCACAGCACACAGGTGACTGGACTGTTTGCCCCCGAGGGCTTGGTTCTGCACTGGAGTCTGGGGTGTCTCCTCCTGTATCCAAGTGGCCCTGCTTATTCACAGGGAGGGAAATGACCTGACATTCAAAGGCCGGAGAGTCCAGTTAAGCTTTTCTCCCATTCACTATACTCAATTCAGTATAAGATCTCGTAGCAGCCTCTGGTGAGACCGGAGAGCACAGAGAAAACTCCAGACAACCGAACACACTGAAACTGACACCACACATGGGGGTTGTGGGATGACTAACCCTGGCCTGGTTAGGGAACCTCTCACTTGTCACCGCTGTGCGTAGGCGGCGTTAAGGGGCCCTCGAAGGCTGTGCTTGTGCTGCCACCTAGTGGTAATGCAGCAGGGCCTGCTCTGGGAAGGGTCCTGGATCCCATAAAGCGCAGTTACCGCCAAGAACCAACATCTTTCCTGTGACAATTTTATAAGATGAACGTTTTATTCAAAGCTTTGCATGCATGCATTTAGTAATTTAATTTTATGGTCAAAGCACTGAAAAGTTTGTGAGTCAAAATAGAGTCGGGGGGACACCAGTCTAGGAGTGCAAAGGCTCATTTGAGTCGGTAACTCACAGTATAACCGGGGGAAGGTGGCTGAAAGTTTCTGGTTTCTCCTGGAAAAATGGAAGCTAACAATACCCAGAGTTTACTTGCTACGTGGGTGGTCGTGAGGTTTGAATGGGAATCCACTTTTTCTCCTCTCTGTAACGTACTGCTCCCCGAGCCCATGTTCTCCAGCTCCTAAGCACATGTTGTTTGTATTTCTTTTTAATGTAACTATTGTGGAAAAATCCAATCCTTCATTTAATTTCTGAATTTCGGGGAAGTATTCTTTATCTCTGGAAACTCTTTGGTTTTAGAATTGTAGGATTGTTCCCCCGAATCATCTGGCCTGAGAATATGAAACAATGCTTCCATGGCCTTGTTCTCTGTGGACGGTTTTCTCCTTGCTGTGGCAACAATTACATCAGAGTTCTACCTCTGAATGTGCCAAGCTCTTAAAATTAGAAGTTTGGGAGTTATACTGAAGTGAAAGTTTCAAAATCCTTCCTAAGAGTTAATAGTCCATATACATACTTCTAGCAAATTTTAAACCTACCAAGTGTTGGATGTGCTTACAGGGGTGTAGGATAGATGCTCAGAAGATGGGTCTAATCTCTAGCACTCTGATCCTGAGCTCCTGCCTTAACATCAGTACCCTCATCTGAGAAATGGGACTGTCATAAGAACTCCTTATCAGGATCGCTAGGGGATCAAGTGAGGTAATATTTGAGACACGTGTAAAGCAGAGAGGTCTGTGCAGGTGTTAGTTATTATCTTTATTATTCCGCCATTTGGCACCTCTCCCATACCAATTACGGTACTGAATGCTGGGTGGCCACTATTGCCTTAGGTTTGCCAGAGGTATATATTTGCCCTGCAAGATTTACTGTGTTTAAACAATTGATGAATCCACCTAATACCCTTATTTGAAGATGATGTAGTCACAGCCTGTGTGGCTTTGTGAGCCAGCAAAGAATAGTTTAATGGTTCAATTAGCTCCTTGAGGAGATACATGGTGGTTGAGATATGCCAAATAAGCAGCACGCAACCTCTGTGGGGAGAAAAGAAGTCAGTCGACGTCTTGTGAAGACACAGCTTCCTGCAGAGCCAGATGTAGCTGCGTTTTCCTCTTGCTTGTTCCCAATAGCAGTGCTCAGGGGGGATAAACTTTACTTAACCTAATTAATTTTAATCACAGCTTTCAAATCTCATACTGTGAAAAGAATTACAAATTGGAATACATTAATAGAAGCCATAGTTTATGCTGCAAGCTAATCATGAAATGTGCATTTACATTTTCTGCATGAGTTTGCAATTACCATTAAAATAAAATTCCGTTATGTCCTTTTAAATTACCAAAATGTGAAGAGCAGATTGAGCCAGGCCCATTTTTGTGCTAAATTACTAGAAGAGCGTCTAAATTTCCAAGAATTAGACAGCTTCCTCCATTTGAGTTGCAGCAAGGAATGATTTCCAGACGTCTGCTCCAGGCAATTTCCGTTTTTAAATAATCTTTTAAACTGATTGTGCAAACGTCTCACCTGCTTTAACAAGTAGTCCTTTGTGTTTAGTGGAGAGGAGAAATTATACATATAATTATATCTCTATGTGCATACATACATATATGTATGTATATAATTGTACATACATATATCTATATACATATGACATATGTAAGAAATTTTTACTTTTAGGTTCCACGTAGACTTTTATTTTATGGTTGTATACATGTAGATAAATATCAGCTGGTTCTTCAAAAGATCTGAGGCAGTTTAGAAGAAATGCAAAGGGTGTAAGAATAAAGTTTTAATAAAGAGTTAGTTCCCAAATTAGAATAGAATGGCAAGACGTCTGCAAACTCACAGCATGGCTTCTACGTGCGTAGGACTGGCGGTTTTATACCTCCTTTCACACACATCATCTTGCTCGGTCCTCACAGCAACAATCCTGAGGTAGGCAGCACAGGTGTGACTGTCCCCATTTTACAGATGAGGAGACTGAGGGAGTGTCAGTGAGGAGCACAGTGGCTCTTTCAACTCAAGTCTGCGGCTCTTTCTGTAGGGGGGCTCCTGACATCTAGAAACACAATTTTTGAACTATGATAGCTCCGTAAGGAGGAACAGCTAGGCATAAGCAGTGACCATGTGCTAACAGCATCCTGATACCTGAATATAAGTGAAGTAAAATACCAGGAGATGGACGTTTGTCCATAGTAAATTACAAACCTTAGGCTGGTTTATTTGGCCGCCTGGCTGGACTCATTTAGACTTTGGTTTCTCAGGAATATTTTATATCTAATTATGCCTGAGAATGTTCCTAGCATATTCTCGACTGGTTCTCTGGCAATGCACAGAAATGGCATCCAACAACAACAACGTAGGGGAGAAAGGGTAGGATCTTTTCCTCAGCCATGGCGTGAGGACCTTACGACCTACTCGAGAGAAAGGTCAGAGAATTCTTGTACGGCCTGCTCCAGGTGAGAATAGTAGGAGAAGGTGAGAGACACCTTCCTGCTTCTGTTTTCCAAAATGCCAAGGTGCCATGCCCTGAAGCCTGTCAACAACAACAATAGTAAATGGCAGCTACCAGTTATTGATGGCTTATTATGCTCTAGACACTTTGTCATGATAGCCTTTCCCATTCAGTTCTCTGTCTTCTTTTTTCTCAGCTAAACATTCCGTTGCTGCCGAGATGCCCACCAACCAGTTTGCCGACCTCTGCACGTTGCCAAGACCGTGAGGGCACCGTGGCCCCCTGGCTGGCCCACATGAAAGCAGATCCCCTGCAGGACTAGGAGGGCCGGGCCACTTTGTCCAAGGGTAGTCTGGTCCCAGGTACCCAGGTCTTCCTCAGATGCCAGTATCTCTCAAGCTGCTTCCTCTTGGCCTAGCATGTCCCTCCTTCATGGCCAGTGCCACTTGCTTTTGGATTCAGACATCTAGCTTCAGAGCCTTACCTCATCTTCTTTGAGGGACAAAGGACGGGACATGGGGGTGTACCCGAGAGACCCGGACTTTCAGATCCTGCAGACGTGGCTGCGAGCTGTGGCTTCGCTGGGTGCCAGTGGGAGACGGGGCTGGCTCTGCCTGCTTTGCACCACAAATTCCTCTTCTGTAGCAGGAATTTGAAGCCTGCTTTGCAAGGACTGTATGTGAAGATGAAATGTGTCACCTATGTGAAGCATGAACACAGTCCCCAGCACACAGTGTTCAGTGCCAAGGTTCTGAGGCTCTGCCTGGGCTCTTGCCCGAGCTCCTGTGTCCTTCCTCTCCTATCCCTCAGTATCCCACTGAACTCCTGTCACAGGAGACAGCTGGCATTTTCTGAGCAAGTGCCAGCCCTATTCCACAATTTCTACCTCCTTCCTTCCTACTTCCACCCTCCAATCCCGGGCCCGTGAACCTTGTCTCATACTGGTCTGCCCTCTGCAGGGGCCCTGGGGACCTGGACCCCTGCTGGATGGGCCCCTGTGCCTCGGGTGCTGTGAGGACCTGGACACGGTCCCGCAGCAGCCTCTGCACTGTTGGCTACCGAGGCGAAGGCAGTGAATCCCCTGTGTCTGAGTCAGGCGCGGTGCGGTCAAGCCTGGGGGAAGGGCAGGAGTGAGTGGATTAGATCTCTGTGCGCAAAGTGTGGTCCTTGGGCCAGCAGCATTGGCGTTACCTTGCAGCTTGTTAGAAATGAAGAGTCTTGGGCCACTGAATCAGAATCTTCGTCTTAATATTTCTGGTGATTCCTATGGACGTCAAAACTTGAGAAGCCCTGGATTGGCCCCCAGAGGGTAAAGGCCCCCGAGTTCACTCCACAGGAGAGCAGTGGACAACTCCAGCTCTTCCTTCCAGGGGTCAGCACAGGTGTCTGCAGACCCTCCAGTGGGTGTGTGTGCGTTTAAAACACACATTAGAGTCAAATGTATTCATACAGGAATCACTTTTTCTTTCTTTCTAGATTTGTTAAAGTAAACTGCTCAATGCTAAGACCCACATGTGATATACGGATGTGGCCGGCCTGCGCCCAGGCCATTCGTAAAGTCCAAACCACACCTACCTTCACCCTTTGTCATTATGGAAACACAGTCTCTCCCTTTCCTCACCCCTCACACCCACACACACACACACACAGACACCCACACAGACACACACACACACACACACAGAGCCCACGACATTTTCCACCTCTGGACCTGAGCTCATGTTATAACTTCTGCCTGGGTTGTCCTTCTTGCCATCCTCTGGCTAAATTTTGGTCAAACTTTTAAGTTTCATTTAAAGCGATAGCTCAGCCAGAGTCTCCGTTTTGCTCCCACAATGCCCCGTATAAAATGGCCTGGTGACGGTATTTCGGTTGTTACCACCTTGCTTTACGGTGTTCTGTTTATGGCATGATCACCTCCTGGAGACACCGACCCCGGCAAGAGCAGGGACCACATTGTATTTACTCATCTTCGTATCTCCAACGCCCAGCACTGTGTCAGGCACAGGACAGATTCCCTGAAAATGCTTACTGCGTCAGTAAAGTGGAAGAAAGCTTAGCTTGTTATGATGGCTTTTTGTTTTGTCCTTTGAATTTTAATCAGAATGAAATAAAATTACTGCTGACTCCAAGCGTTTGGGAAATTTCGGTAAAACCTTGCAACCCAAGTGAAAAAAATAGATCAAAGGGAAATTAGATAGCAATTTGTTAAAAAAAAAAAATGCAGTGGCATTTTAATTAGAGAATATTCTTCTCATTGAAATGAGGAACTCTCAGGGAAATACTTGATATGTTAGAGTATCCCTCCTCTCATTTTTTTCTCCAGCTATCACGAGACCTGCTGAGCAGCGTTTGTTAAGGGAAAGCTCCTAGGAAGCTGTACAATGAGACGCTCAGCACTTACGCAGCACTCTGCTCTTGGACAGTTGAGCCTTTCGCTGCTCCTGGCCCTGCAGGGGGAAAGCCCACATTACTGACTGTTTTTGCTGGCTAAGAGGCCCTGAGGATAAACCACTTGCTCCACTTGCTCGACTCCATGCAACCGGGCTGTCAGGCAGAATTCCGAGTTTGGGATCCTCCCCCCAAGTCAGGCAGTTAGTCCCTACCTGAGAATTTAATCCCTTTTGACAAACATTACACATTGAACAAAAAGACTTTCCAGAAGGAGGCTGTTTGGAGTGGATCACTGTTTCCTAGACTTTGGGATGTCACAAATCAATAAAATATTTGAAACTAAGTAAGGGGTGACTGTAGGATTGCTTTTTATCTTGCTAATTAGAATAGCTAAGAAAATCCATGATCAGAATGACACCATAAAAGAAAGCAAATGTTTTACACCAAAATATAAAGAATTGTCTCAAAGCCCACCTTTTAAAAATTTTTTTTACGAAAAACTTACCACATTATATTTTTCTCGTTTCACAGCAAAACAAGGAAAACCAGGAATAATTTGGAGCAGTGTTAGAGAACCTCTGGCTTTGACAATCTTTTGTACACTAGATCATGTATTCTGCAGAAACCCCAAAGCCAAACTTTTTAAAAAGTTTTTTAAAATTTTTAATTATTGTGGATACATAATAGTTGCTCATATTTATGGGATACATATGATATTTTGATGCAAGCATATGATGTGTAATGATCAAATCAGGGTAATTGGAATATCCGTTACCTCAAGAGTGTATCATTTCTTTGTGTTAGGAACATCCCAATTCCAATCTTTAAGTAATTTAGAAATATACAATAAATTATTGTTAACTATAGTTGTCCTGTTGTGCCATGGAACACCAGATCTTTTTTTTTTTTTTGCGGTGTTCCCTTTTTTTTTTAATTATTTCAGCATATTATGGGGGTACAGATGTTTAGGTTACA
Organism: Avahi laniger; assembly: GCA_963575035.1. Taxonomy (NCBI): domain Eukaryota; kingdom Metazoa; phylum Chordata; class Mammalia; order Primates; family Indriidae; genus Avahi; species Avahi laniger. The sequence continues at coordinate 4,487 of CAUYSK010118966.1, read as the reverse complement.
TATGTTGCCCTCGTCCCCTGCTCCGAGTCAGAGCTTCAAGCGTGTCCATCCCCCAGATGGTGCTTATCGCATTCATTATATATGTATATACCCATCCCCTCCTCCCCTCTCCCACCTGCCCGACGCCCAATAAACGTTATTCTTATATGTGCACTTAGGTGTTGATCAGTGAAACCAATTTGCTGGTAAGTACATGGAACACTAGATCTTATTATTCCTTCTATATAACTACATTTTTGTATCTATTAAACATCTCTTCTTTATCTCCCCCCTTCCCGTTACCCTTCCCGGCCTCTGGTAACCATCATTCTCCTCTCTATCTCCATGAGATCAATTTATTTTTGCTCCCACATATGAGTGAGAACAAATGAGATTTGTCTTTTTGTGCCTAGCTTATTTCGATCAACATAATGTCCTTCATTTCCATTGATGTTGCTGTAAATGACAGGATTTTGTTCTCTTTTATGGCTGGATAATATTTCATGATGTATATATACCATATTTTCTTCATTCCTTCATCCACTAATGAACATTTAGGTTAATTCCACACCTTGGCTATTGTGAATAGGGCTCAATAAACATAAGAGCACAGATATTGCCTCGATATATTATTTTTCTTTCTTTCGGATATATACCCAGGAGAGGGATTGTGGGTCACATGGTAGTTCTATTTTTAGTTTTTTGGGGAACCTCCATACTGTTCTCCACAGTGGTTGCACTAATTTACATTCCCACCAAGAGTGTACGAGGGTTCCCCTTTCTTCATATCTTCACCAGCATTCACTATTGCCTGTCTTTTGAATTAAGGCCATTTTAACCTGGGTGAGATGATATCTCATTGTAGTTTTGATTTTCATTTCTCTGATGATTAATGATGTTGAGTATATTTTCATATACCTGTTGGCCATTTGTAAGTCTTCTTTTTGAGAAATGTCTATTCAGATCTTTGTTCACTTTTAAATTGGATTGTTTTTTGCTGAATTGTGAGTTGCTTATATATTCTGGTTACTAATCCCTTGCCAAAAGAGTAGTTTGTAAATATTTTCTCCCATTCTCTGAGTTGTCTGTTTACTTTGTTGATTGCTTACTTTGCTGTGCGGAAGCTTTTTAGCTTGATGTGATCCCATTTGTCCATTTGTGCTTAGGTTGTCTGTGATTTTGAGGTCTTACTCAAGAAATCTTTGCCAAGATCAATGTCCTAGAGCATTTCCATTTTGTTTTCTTCTAGTGGTTTCATAGTTTTCAGTCTTAGATTGAAATCTTTAATCAATTTTGATTTGATTTTTATATATGGTGAAAGATAGGGATCTAGTTTTAGTCTTCTGAATATGAATATCTGGTTTTCCCAGCAGCATTTTTTGAAGAGACTATGTTTTCCCAATGTATATTCTTGGTACTTTTGTCAAAAATCAGTTGACTGTAAATTTGTAGATTTATTTCTGGGTTCTCTATTCTGTTCTCTTCTCTCTATCTCCATGAGATCAATTTGTCTATATGTCTGTTTTTATGCTAGTAGCATGCTGTTTTGGTTACTATAGCTTTGTAGTATAATTTGAAGTCAGGTAATGTCATGCCTCCAGCTTTGTTTATTTTTTGCTCAGAATTGTTTTGCCTATTCTGGGTCTTTTGTGGTTCAATATAAATTTTAGGATTGCTTTTTTCTATTTCTGTGAAGGATGTCATTGGTATTTTGGTAGAGATTGCATTGAATCTATAGGTTGTTTTGAGTAGTATGGACATTTAACAATATTGAACAATAGTCTTCCAATCCATGAATACCAAATATCTTTCAATTTTTTTCTGTTAACCATTATGCTATTCTGCCTTTTTTTAAATTTCACCAAATTATGGGAGTACAGATGTTTAGGTTATGAATATTGCCCTTGTACCCCCCAAGTCCGAGCTTCAAGCATGTTCATCCCCCAAATGGTGCACATCACACTCATTGTGTATACATGTACCCATCCCCTCTTCCCCCCTCTCCCCTGCCCAACATCCAATAAATGTTATTCTTATATGTGCACTTATGTGTTGATCAGTTAATATCAATTTGATGGTGAGTACAAGTGGTGCTTGTTTTTCCATTCTTGGGATACTTCACTTAATAGAATGTGTTCCAGCTCTATCCAGGAGAATACAAGAGGGGCTATATCATCATTGTTTCTTAAAGTTGAATAGTACTCCATGATATACATATACCGCATTTTATTAATCCACTCATGTATTGAAGGGCACCTCAATTTTTTGTATCCTCTTTCATTTCTTTCATCAGTGTTTTATGGTTTTAGTTATAGAGATCTTTCACTTCTTTGTTAAGTTTATTCTTGGGTATTTTATATTTTTTGTAGGTATTATAGGTGGGATTATTTCCTTGTTTCTTTTTCATATTGTTTGCTATTGACACACTGAAATGGTACTGATTTTTGTATGTTGATTTTGTATCTTGTAACTTTACTGCATTTGTTTATCAGTTCTAATAGTTTTCTGGTAGAATCTTTAGGTTTCCTAAATATAAGACTATATCATCTGCAAACAAGGCTAATTTAACTTCTTTCTCTCCAATTTGGATGCTCTTTATTTCTTTCTCTTGTCTAATTGCTTTGGCTAGGACTTCTAGTACTATGTTGAATAAAAGCGCTAAAAGTGGGCATCTTTGTCTTGTTTCAGAACTTAGAGGAAAGGCTTTCAGCTTTTCCTGGTTCAGTATGATATTAGCTGTGGGTTTGTTGCATATGGCATTTATTGTGGTTAGGTATGTTTCTTCTATATCCAGTTTGTTGAGAGTTTTTAAGCAAAAAGGGATGTTGAATTTCATTGAATGCTTTTTTGGAATCTTATTGACATGATCATATGATTTTTGTCCTTCATTCTGTTGATATGATGTATCACATTGATTGATTTGCATATGTTGAACCATCCTTGCATTTCTGGGATGAATACACTTGATCATGACGGGTGATCTTTTTAATGTGTTGTTGAATTCAGTTTCCTAGTATTTTGTTGAGGATTTGTGCATCTATGTTCATCAGAGGTATTGGCCTGTTGTTTTCTTTCTGTGTGTGCCTTTGTCTAGTTTTTGTATCAGGGTAGAGCTGCTTTCATAGAATGAGTTTGGAAGTATTTCCTTCCTCCTCAGTTTTTTGAAATTGTTTCAGTAGGATTGATATTAGTTCTCCTTTAAATGTTTGGTAGAATTCAGCAGTGAAGTCATCAGGTTGTAGGCTTTTTCTTTGATGAGAGACTATTTATTACTGCTTCTATCTCATCAGTTGTTATTGGTCTATTCCGATTTTGGATTTCTTCATGGTTCAGTTTTGATAAATTCTATGTGTCTATAAATTTATTCATTTCTTCTAGGTTCTACAACCATATAGTTGCTCATAATAGTCTCTAATGATCCTTCAAATTTTTTTTGTATCATTTATAATGTCTCCTTTTTTGTCTCTGATTTCATTTATTTGGGTCTTCTCTCTTTTTTTCTTAGTCTGGCTAAAGATTTGTTGATATTGTTTATCTTGTTGAAAAACCAACTTTTCATTTTGTTGATCTTTTTTATTGTTTTTAAAATCTCAAGTTCATTTATTTCTGCTCTAATCTTTATTATTTCTTTTCTTCTACTCATTTTGGGTTTGGTTTGCTCTTGCTTTTCTAATTCTTTAAGACATCATTAGGTTGTTTATTTGAAGTTTTTTACTTTTTTCACGTAGGTATTCATTGCTATAAATTTTCCTCTTAGTATTGCTTTTACTGTATCCCATAGGTTTTGATTTGTCGTGTTTCCATTTTACTTGTTTCGAAAAATCTTTATTTGTTTTTTTTTTTTTTTTAGACAGTCTCACTCTCTTGCCTGGGCTAGAGTGTCATGGCATCAGCCTAGATCACAGCAACCTCAAACTCCTGGGCTCAAGCGATACTTCTGCCTCAGCCTCCCAAGTAGCTGGGACTACAGGCATGTGCCACCGTGCCCGGCTAATTTTTTCTATTTTCAGTTGTTTGGCTAATTTCTTTCTATTTATAGTAGAGACGGGGTCTCACTCTTGCTCAGGCTGGTCTCGCACTCCTGAGCTCAAGCAATCCTTCTGCCTTGGCCTCCCAGAGTGCTAGGATTACAGGCATGAGCTACTGCGCCCAGCCTCGAAAAAATCTTTAAATATACTTTTTAATATATTCATTGACCCAATAGTTATTCAGTAGCATGTTATTTCATTTCCATGTATTTGTATAGTTTCCAAAGTTCCTCTTGTTATTGATTTCTAGTTTCAGTCTATTGTGGTCAGAAAAGATATTTGATGTGATTTCAATTTTTTTGAATTTTTTGAGCCTAACATGTGATCCGTCCTTGAGGATTTTCCATGCACTGAGAAGAATGTGTATTCTACAGGTGTTGAATGGTATTTCCTGAAAATGTCTATTAGGTCTGTTTGGTCTACAGTGCAAATTTATAACAGAAAAGTGAGTTAAGGTTCACTGCCGGCATTTCACAACCA